>APFE031663753.1:0-99474 GCA_000404065.3 Pinus taeda | reverse complement strand
AAGGGTTAAAATACTACTTCCTAATTCTAATAATAGTGTCTTTACAAAATTTAGGATGCGGTTTTCAAATGACCGTCCTTTTTCTAATCTAATAAAAAGAAAAAACAAATTTCTAAAATAAGGCTACTTCTGAACTTGGTCCTTAAAGTTGCAAGTGTTCATCATGGGCTTGAGAAGAGTCGGCTAGCTGACTTCTGCGCTGAGCTAGGCTACGAAAATAGAATCTATGAGAGCTGGCACTACTTTTTGGCCGCGTTTATGATGCATTTCACAGTCATCCATTGACTATGTGGCTTGACCAAGTATGCCTAGTAACACTCCCAATTTAACCTGTTCAATGCCTGGATCGCTTTTCCCTTTTCCTACACCTTCTGCTTCCATTCTGCTTCCAGTCATAGTTTATTTGGTAGGTACCCCAGGGTGGTCTCTTCGATTAAGTTGGCCCTATGTAAATTATCATTTACACAGTCGATAAGAATGTTTGCTTGCGTGGCCGCTGTCTTCACTGCTTGTTCTGCCTGCCTGATTTGATCGTCCCATTTATTAAAGAGAAATTCTTTATGACTCTCGTTTATTCTAGGTGCACTTGCTCTTTTCCCTTCCTCTTCATCCTGCCAAGCTAAGTATTCCGTCACTCGTGTGTCACTCTAATCATAGTCACTTCACAAGTTCGCCACTTGATTGGTGATTTTATCGCTCAACTTGCAATAGTGACTCCATTGTGATATCTTACGTCCCAACTCTTCCTGTTGCTGCAGAAGTTGCTCATTTAAGTCAATAGATTCATAAACAAATTTGGCAAGCTTAGGCTCGTCTTTATGCATTTCTTGTAAAATTTGCAACTGCTTTCCTTTCTCATCTAGACTTCTTTGATAGCCTATCTACATCTGCTGAAAGTCTTCCTGTAACTTCTCGAGCTGTTTCGATGCTTCAATACTAGCATTGGCTTGTTGTAACTGTCGTTGTAGTAGTTGTATTTGATTTTCTTGTTCTTTCAATAGTTGCTGGACTTCTGATGCCTTGTCAATAGTTGCAGAAGCATATGCTCCTGCGATCTGAGACAACTTAGTGAGATTTTCTGTCGGGTTATTGTTGGGGTCTTTCCATAAGACGTCCAAATGTTCAGCATCTTGTGACAGTGTATTTTCTAGTTTTCATTTCTTCCTTTGTCTCCTTACAACTGCTCTATGTTAGGGACTATAGAATACATCCAGTGGGGGAATTTCTTCTACATTAAGTAGAAGCTCAGAAGGTGGAGCGATAGAAATGTGCTCCGTTTCTGTGACACTGCTGACTATGGTCGAAACCACTTCTTACGCTATCTGTGTATTGGTCACAGGTGTTCTTGGGGCTTGCCCTTCAAGATTGATCATCTCGTTGAAGGTTTCCCATTCTTTGTCCAGTTTTGTTGTGACGAGTGGCGCTTTAATGACGGGAGGGGGGACGTCTCTTGGCAGTGAGGTGATAACTTGTTGTTGTGACATTGCACTTGACTGAGCTGTATCTTTAGATGTTTCTTCACTTTTTTCTTGGTCGCTTACAGACCTTTTAGAATGTTCAGGCACTCCTTGCGCAGTGTTAGATTTAGATTTGGAAGTGCTAGAGTTTTCACTGAGGCTAACGCTTGGAGTTGGTTCTCTGGCAGGTAGTCGCAGTTTTCTAGAGGAACATTGGCCAGCCTTCTTTCCCTGTATAACATGAATCTTTGGAGGTCATCTGGAGACAACTTCGACCAAGCTTCCCGCAAAATTTCCTAGAGTGAGCTTCTACTCTGAAACAAATCATCAAACAAATCTTTCTTTCCGACGAATACTTTTATTTTGACGTTCGTTGTGAAATATTGGGCAACATTATTTGGGTCAAATGGCCTTGCTGGAAATTTAAATAATTGTAGACACGTCACATTCTCCACTTCGGTGAAAGCGTGTCCTACATCAAACAATGAGAAGGCCCCACAAGCTACAGGAAAATGAGGCCATATGGCCTTCTTCTTGTCTTTTACGTCTTTGGTCGGGCCGCCTTCTGAGCAGGTTTGATAGGCAATTTCCCGAGCCAAAAGTTTATCGGGGATATATAGAGGTAGGACATGTGGAGGTACAGTGCCTCCAAACACTCTAATATAGGTGAACCATTCTTCCCTAAACCATCTTGCGATGGGGATGATGTCTATCTACGCCTCGGGTGAGCACCTCGGGGGGTCTTCATCATACATCATTCTATATAGGGGTAAGATAAGCCCGTGAAAAATTTGATAGAAGTGTGGGATGAACTGGGAATCCCATAACATTTTATGATAAACATGAATAGGTAATGGGTCCTGGGTAGTCCATTTTCAACCCATAGTGGGGAATTTAGACACATAACAAATAGAATCCATAATATACGCAGACAGATAAAAAGGAGGATAGATCCTTTGAGACAAGGATCTTTTAGACCGGTAATTCATAACAGCCGTGTATAGATTATTAGAAAAGATCTTGGCCCAATCCATAATATCGGCATTTGTGGCAGCATCTATTAGTGGTAGCCATTCAGATGAAAATTTATTGATATCCGGCATCCCAAATAGTCTAAAAAGCATGGCCGCAGCAAAACAATACTGAGAGGTGAGGGAATCAGTGCTATACATATTGTTTTTGTCCTTTTTGAGTGGCTCCTCTTTTCTGGTCCAATCTTTGGTGGTCTCTGCTAGGTTTGGGTTCTCTGCCACAAATTTCTTAACGAATTGTGCATTGTAAGTCGCCTGCAGTTCAGGAAGATAATACATAAGCTTTAAATCTTGCGTAGTGAATGATCCGATGAGCCCATGTCCTTGAACCTTGAATTGTCTGTTGTTCATCTCTGCATTGTCAAGTATCCACTTGATCATATCTGTATATGGTAGAATTTTGGGCCTTGCTGCTATCTGGTGAAGAAATGAACATGCTAGCTCCTCTAAGGATGCCTTGGAAGAGCGTTGTGAGCCCGCGACAGTATCAACCTTCATTACTCTAGGATTTTCTTCTTCAAGCAGCCTGTACATGCTTTCCCATGTCAATATCCCTGCGTCTCTGTTACAAGTTGTGTCTGTATACAAAGGCGCCATCTCCTTCGTCTTTTCCTTCGCCTCAGAGCCTTGAGATTTATTTTTCTTTCCCATTTCTTCATGTGTTTGGCTTTGAATCGTCTTAGCTCTTCGTTCCTGCAGATTATGAGTGAAATGGAAATGACTGATTAAGAAAGGTGATGGGAGAGTTTTAAATGCAACAGATATATCAAATATGCCACCTTACGTGAAGTAATTCTTTACAAAAGCACACGTCTTCATTTCATTTAATAACTAAAACCTAATTCATTTACTATCATTAAAAGCACATGATCTTGAGTCAAATTATCGTAAGTGGCTTTTCTTTGAATGGCATGCCCGAAGGATTCATGATGAAGTGATTTATGATTTGCTTACGTAACATCGCAGATCGTACCATCGCAAATCGCACCATCGCAGATTGCACCATCGCAGATTGCAGCGATCGCAACATCGCAGGTCGCAGAAGTTTGATGTTTGCCAAATCTTGCCAGTTCATTTCTGCGATATGCAATATTTCAATCGGTGTTATCGCAGATCGGTAAATCTTGAAGTTTTTTCCTTATGAGTATTGCTTCATTGCGATGTGATGTTATGCTTAACACGAGGGTCTTGCACATACTGATATTATAGAGAAATGGAGGCATTTCCTATCTTTTTTGCAACGCGGTTTTAAAGATATTTCCCTTATCGTAGACTTAGGTTAAAAATATTCAAAAGACTTTTCTAAGTTTACGATGGTAACCTTATTTTGAAGAAAGGGAACTCTTGCTTTTTCTTAAAAATTTAACTAAGGGTCCCCATTCATTTAGTATTTTGACAACACTTAAATGAACAAGGGGGGTGTTGCTGGCCACAACAAGATGGTAGCTCCTTGGAGGTACCAAGAACTGCAGATCTTTGGGAGAGCAGACAGTGCCTTCATCCATTGGGCTATGGAGTCCATTATTTTGACAAACCAACCTGACTCAGTCTATTGACTGAAACCTGACCCAGACCGACTTAATTATGGAACCAACATGACTGAAAAAACTGACTCAATGCAAAAGGAAATGACTCATGACTGACTTAACTAAAACAAGAACTGACAAAACTTATTCAATGGCAGTAGTCCATCAAGATTCGAGGGTTTCAAATTATGATGACGGCCACCTGCATACTAATGCAATATGTACAATCATGTATAGTGTGTCTTCCAATGTAACCAATCAAGTAGATGCCTCCTTGATTGATTCTCCTGATCAGATCGTCTGGTCAACAACAGATACTGGTAACTGGGCATCCAAAAACATAATTGACGATGATCTCCTTCATCACTGAATACTGCAATAATCACCTTCACTGCTGACTGCAACAGATTTGCCAGAGGATCTTGAAAAACATGAAGATTTACCTCCTTTTGAGGAAACAAGATTTCATTTTCTTTTGATTCTGATCTTCCTTCATAATGTACTTCAGAAAAAGTATGGTCCTGGTCCTCAAAAATTTCTGAACAAGTGGATGAGTAGATTTACTCTTCAAAAAAAAATTCAAAACATGAGACATATGAGGAAGAATCTGAAAGGGAGTCCTGAATGGTCTGGTCTGCTGAAGTCTGGATATATTGTTGATCATCTTCATATGATATGATAGCGAGATTGTCCTTACATTCATCAATCACGAGAAAAGAAACTTCAAATGATTCTTGAAACCTAACAATAACATTTCTATCATCTACCATAAATTCATCCAGAGGAACTTTTTCACTTGCTTGAGAAAAGATCTCATCTTGTTGTTCAAGAGCTGACGGGATTACCTCTTCATGAAGACTGTGTTCTGATGACATGAGAACATTTGGATCCAAAACTCTTTTTTCTTCATTCCAGGTGATTTAACAATAGAATTCTCTTTCATGGGACTTAGTACAAGGTTTTCTTGGTCACCATAATCTGAGTCTGGATCTGAAAGGGCTGACTTAACGTTATCACATTCTGAAAGTAGAACTGGACTTCCCTGCATGCTATCTTCTTCCATGGACAAATCCGAAACGACACTTTTTCTTTCACCACTTTCAGCCATATGGAAATCTTCAACCTGCTGATCTAAAAAGTTGTTCACCGGACTGTCATCCTTTTCAAAAGAGGAAGAAGTTTCACCAACACTTTCTTGACCATGTGTGCACTACAAATCTGCTTTAGCTTGAGCTGGAACATGGCCATGCAAGAGTTGATCTATCTCATCTTCAGACAAAGGAGATAAGACCTTTTGTTTTCTTTTTCTCAAACAGTGATTGTCTTCAATATTTTCAAGTGAAGGAGTATATAAATTTTCCTCATACTACTTATCCATTTCATGTAGTTCATGTTGACTATCAAGAGGCAAAACTCCTTCATCTTCCACCGTACTAAGATCTTGATCCTGCTGCAAATTTTCCTGATCATCTTGATAAATATCACTCTTTTTATGCTGCTGAAATGGATTTTCGTACGGGGCTTCCATGATCTCTTTGTCCACGAAATTATCATCTTCATAATATTTTTCAAGGCTTTCAATAAAACCATAAGCATGCTTGCAACAGTCCTAGACTAAACTTAATGATGGATAAGATTCTTGATATCTTTCAATGAACAGGGCATGAAAATCCTTTAAACAGTAAATACAAGCAGGCGGCAAACTTTCATACCAAGATTGGGCTTCACCTTCGAGAGTGGCTAGGAATATCTTCATCAAGCAATCTTCAGGAAAATCAGCCTTCAACTTGCGAATATGCATGTGAAATCTGACTAGATGTAAAGCAACGTCCTTCCTACCATCATCTTTAAACGTAGGCAGATTCCTTGACCAATCTACCTTCGGAATTTTTTTTGGGAAGCCTGGAATGTGATCTCAGCTCATGGGAGCGTATCTTCTTGCAATCCGCTCCATTTTAAAAAATCTCAAAGTTATTGATCCCTCTGCAGTGGAGTCACCATGAAGCACCGATTGTTGGATTCTTCAGTGAAAGGAGTCACCACGTGAATAATTTCAACCATCTTCTTATGTCTGATCGTTGTTCACCATCAACCATCAGATCTGAGCTTGATAGATGTACTGGGGCAAAACAATCTTCAAGCAAACCATTTTCTCCCCAGCGGAGTCGCCACTATGTTAGCACCTAAATCTGCCTTAGGCTGAAGGAAGGCAAAATTCAGGGTAACCACAAACCACGCTCAGTCTGGTAGCTAGCCCTACCAGAACAGGAGAGGGCTCTCTCCGAGTCACACTCAGTGAATAGATAAACAAAATGGTCTGAAATGACTTACAGTGAAATATTGATCTTAGGCTAGTAAGTAAATATGGATACAAGAAACAATTTTTATGAATGACTGAGTTTATGGGATGGTATGGGACCAATGGACAGCACTGAGCAAAGAATTTAATACAAAGGCACAGATTACTTCGTGAGGCAAGATAGGCGAAAAGTCTAGCAATTTAGGTTTGAAATAATGCGGAATGGAAAGATTGCTTAGGAGGGTGAAAAGGGCATGGACAACATGAATCCTTTTCAATAAAAGAATAACACTGAACATGAAATTTTCCCAGAGACAGAGAAATAAAAATGAATTCTACCTTATCTAACTTAGAAAATTTCACTGGAAATGAATATGAAATGCATTGTGAAACATAACGAAATACATATGAAACATAAGAGACACATTTGCTACACTCGCAACCACATGAATCTCATGAAACAGAGCCGCTGCCTTTCATTAATCCTCTGTCAAAATATACAATGAGGAACTGAGTTTCTCTCCCACAGTCTCCCAGGAAATTACAACCAACCAACCCTTTGCAAATAGTTTCCATACAATATATAGAATGTGCCATGACGAAATAGAATGACCAAGAGTTGGGGAGTTTCTCGAATCATTACAAAATGGAGATGGAAAGCCAACCATTAGCTACAGGTGTAGCGTTACAAGGATGACAAACGGCTTGGGTGACTGTTTGCCTTCCTTTTCCACTTGGATAGAAGCCAATCTGGAGTGAAAATACTTTAAGCTTTGCCTTATGTGTTGAAAAAGTGAAGTGTAGATGAGCGGGCCCACTTGGAGAAAGTCGCAAATCGAAATTTCGCGAAACGGAGGTGAATTTGGTCTTTTTCTCTGTATGTGCCACGCCCAATTCTATATGCACCGTGCCACTTTGGAGGTTGTTTTGACGCACCTACAGGAGTCCAAAATCTGCCCAAGTGTGCTTGTTGGAAATCCTCACCTGTCTACTTTCCAACCCAAGTGGAATTTCTGAATTTGGTGCTCATTTGCCCATCCAAAACTTCATTCTCCCAAGATTGCTTCATGTGTGTCAAAATAGGGGCAGAGAGGTCATTTTTTGGGTGTTTCTGGCCTCCTGGTGACTCAAATCATGCCCAAACTTCTTTTCCAAGCACAGTAGTCATAATTTTGCATGCTAAATCCAAAAATGCAAGCCATTTCCCATTTGGAGCTCCCAATCCTAAGCGTCGCGCCAGTGGCGCAGCACACAGGGAGAAAAACCTTGTTTTGTGCCCAAAAGTTGTCAAATGACCAAAATTGCTCCAAATTTCTTGGCCATGCACCAGCAGTCATGATTTTTCATGCTGAATCCAAAAATGCAAACCATTCTTGATTTGGAGGTCCCAATCCTAAGCATAGCGCGTTTTGCAGGAGATGTTTGGAGGCCTTCCTGGTGTCCAAATTGGGTGTAGGATAGCTCGTTTGAAAGGTCTTTGAGTCGAATTTCCAACAAAACTAGAAGTTTGCAATTTGGAGTTAATTTGTTCTGTCAAAAATCAAATATCCCAAGACTGGTCAAAATGTGCCCAGTGAGGCTACCTCAAGGCAGAGTGCTGTTGCAGTCAACTTTTGAAGGTGTTCCTCAACTCCAAATTGAGCTCATGATAGCTCATTGAAAATCACGTTGTGTCTAGTTATCATTTTATGTATAAAGAAAGTCATTTGGCTAACCAAACTAGGAGAAAACTTGATTTTCCCAAGGTCACTTTAGAGGTGCATCAATCCTCCCGAGGCAATTGTATTTTTGACATTTCTCTAAAACCATGACACCTGTGTAAAAAGTGAAGGAGGTTTTTCTTCCTTGGCCTATTGTGTGAAAAATAACCTCTCAGGTTTCCAAAATTCATCTTTTCTTTCTCATAAACATCATTTGAGTGAATTATTGAACCTTCCTCTGGCCTGCAAGTATTATTGAAGCACTTTGAGAACAACAATTTGCAAACCCTAGACCTAATGACCAAGTTGACTCTTGTCCATTAAAATATCAAACATTGACTATCATGGACTTTAATAAACATTGATGAAAATACCTAAGCCATCAGGTGCAAGACATGAGGGGTAATGACTCAGAAGACCCTTTCGTCAGATTATGGCATGCCCCTAGCGGAATGTAGCTGAGTGGATGGAGCGAGGCACCTAAAAATGAAATGTAGAAAGAGTTTTGATCTCTGATGGAGGACTGCCAAGACTGACTCTAACACCTGCATCAATTTATTCCATTCTTCTTGATGAGTGACATTTTCAAAGGTAGTTTTTTCTGTTTTGATTAACTTTGTCATGTATATTTCATATCTTGAGTATCTCTTCGGTGTTTTTCTTTCTCTAAAAGTTCATTTAGTTGCACCATGTCCTTCAACATATTCAAGTGTATATTTTAACCAATTTGGCCTCTTCTTTGTTTCAGGAATGCCTATAGGTTGAATAGGCTCACTTAGTCCTTCTTCTTCTTCTTCTTGGTTTGCAGGTGCCTTGCCATGTTTCTTTTATTCTTCAAATACCGATACATCTTCTTCCTTCGATTCAATTGGTATATTCTGGGAACTTTTGTAGTCAAGTTTTTTTATCAAATATAACATCCCCTCTAACTTCGATTTGTATTCCTTATTTGATGTAGATTTTATAAGTCATTGATGAAAGGATATAACCAACAAAGATACCTTTTATACTTGTAGAGTCTAACTTTGTTTTCTTGTCTTTTAGAACATGGATGTATGTGAGACACCCAAAGATTCAGAGATGGTTTACACATGGCTTATTCTTTGTAAATGCTTCTTCAAGTGTCATATTATCAAGGATTCTATGAGGACTTATATCTTGTATATATACAGCTATCATGGCCACTTCTCCCCATAAAAGTTTTTGGTAGATCTTGATCAAATATCATAGTCCTTATGCATTCTTTAGTGGTTCTATTTTTCCTTTCTTCTCCTCCATTCTACTTGGGGTTGTAGGGAATAATGAGATCCCTCTTAATACCTAATTCTTTACAATATGCAATCAATTATTTTGAATTTTATTCCCCTCCTTTTTCGGATCTCAAAGTCTTCATCTTTATTTCAGTTAAGGTCTCAACTTCATATATGAATTCCTTGAACTTTTCAAATACTTCATCTTATGTTTTGATAAGATAGAGCCATGTCTTTCTATAGTGATCATCAAAGAAGGTCACATAGTAAAGATGGACACCAAGATATTTATTAGACGTTGGCCCACACACATCAGAATGAATGAGGTCTAGTATCTCCTTAAACCTTGTATCATTGCTTATAAAAGGTTTCCTAGTATTCTTTCCCAAAGCACATCCCTTGAATACTCCATTATTTTCCTTGATGTTGGGGATGTCCTTTAACATTTTACTAAGAGAGGGTATTATCTTATAATGATTATTCCCATATCTTCTATGCCAAAGTTCATTAGGATTTATCTCCATGTGAACTAGGGCTTGAGGACATGGTGTTATAACTCTATATAGTCTTCCTTCATGAACTCCAATAACCTTTGCCTTTTCAATACTTGAATCTTTCCCCAAACAAAAACTGTCCCATCTACAAAAGAAACCCTATCTCCTTTATATTCTAAAAAATAAATGGAAAGTACACAATTTTTCAAACCTGGGACATAAAGGATGTTGTTGAGGTGTATCTTTGCTCCACTTTCTAGCTTCAACGGTGGAGATCCAAGGCCCTTGACTGCATAGATGTTGTTGTCTCCTAGATCCACTGCATGTGATGATGGTTCCCTTGATAGATTATGAATTTTTCCACTTTCTCCCGTCATATGCCTTGAGGATCCATTATCAATGATCCATGAGTTGTCATAATCAAGTGTACCTGTAAGTGCAACCAAGAATCCTTCACTCTTGACTCTCCTAAATAGATTGTAGATGATCCTTCCAATCCATATTCTTGCAATTCTCATGATATTGAGTCCCATATTAAAGTAACTTGCTATTGATGGGGTAACCTTTCCTTCCTTCAAATGATATACAAAAAAGTAATATTCAACCAACCCTTCTTTCACCTTATCTTTGATACCATGTTGAGAAATAAATGCTTATAGGAATTAGGGTTTGATTCCCCTTTATTGATAATTACTCGCGAGTTATGTTGGCCTATTTTAATTCTTTATTAGTTTATCTTTCATCAAGAAATTCTCAAATTAAATGTATGTGAAGACCACAAGAACAAGAGACACAAGATGTAGGAAATCAGTCGGGGCAAAACCCCTCCAAGGGGAAAACCCAATCCAACTCTTCCACTAGTATATTGAAATAAAGTGAGACAATCCAAGACCCTTTAGACCTAGACAAATACATCCTCAAATCACCAAGTAAACCCTTCCTTCCAATAGATGATCCCTACTAGGGTCCAACCCTAACCCATCTATTTGTGTAATAAGCCCAAGGGGCCTCGTCAGAATCATAGTTAGTTAGTTGAGTCAATAAAGCCCATAAGCAGTTATCCACATTAATAATAATTGTAAGTGGTTGGCCCACATTATAGAAAAGGTACCACAATTATTTATAAATGGGCCATAGTTAATAAATAAAATTTTAATCCATGTTATGCAAGGGACAACTAGTAGTGAGGGTTTTGGATGTCATAAAGCTATAAATAGTCTTATATAGCAAGCAAAGAAGCATCGAGTTTTATTGTAATTGATCTCTTCTCTGTTGAAGGTTTTCCCCTCAAAGAGGCAAGTGAACATTGTATTTTTCTTCTGAATAATAAAATATCTTTGTAGCTTGTCTCAATTCATTTGATATTTCAGTGTTTCTCGAAATATTGTTTCGTATTTCTAGAATTTTATTATTCTCACGCATCAAGAGCATAACAAGTGGTATTAGAGCACTTTCTAGGGCAAAATGTACCTCCAATTTTGGCAGAATTGTTTTTAGGCTAGAGATGTGTTCCAACATCTTTAAACCGCAGGATCAATCGTTGAACGCATAAACCAATGGATTTTGTGAGGCATGCACACAAGAACTAAAAGAGGTGTTCACACTTGTTGGACTCCCTTGTAACCCCTGTGGCTACCCCTTCGAGTAGTAGCACATTAGACATAACCACACACAGACTGCACTTCCACGTACCCTTGGGTATATCGAAAGCCCCCCAGGGTAACCTGAAACCTAAACTTAAACAAGCCATCAGTCACCTTGCTGCTACAGCACACTAAGAACAACACTCGGGGATATTAGTTGCATATACAAAAGGGTATTTACGTAGTACAGATAAGGGTACGAACGATCCTCCTTAGTTGGTGCTATGAAATATTGGGCTAAGTAATACTATTGTACCCCTTCGTGTATTGTGATCTGTAGCAATTGACAGTCCTTTATGACCATAGTTCCCTCAACTATCTGAAGATCCCCCCACCTTTTCTTCCAAATCAGATCTAGTTGTTGGGATTCAGTCGCCATTGTACTAAACAAATACATTAATTGGGGTTTTGCCACCACTATATAGATCAGATTCAATAGTTGGGGTTTTCATAGTATAGATCAGACTCTTTGTGGATTGAGGTTTTTGGACGTTATAGTCCAGATCAGATTGTCGCAAAACATTTTGCAGTGTCGAGACTTTGGGGTTTCTGCTACTACAATCCAGCCCTGATTTTTGCAGGATATTTAGCAGTATCAAGCATTTTGGATTTTGGCCACCATAATATTGATCAGCTGTGAGAAAAAATCCTTTTGAAGTTTAAAAAAAAAATATCTGGGACCATCGCGAGATGCTTAAAAGAGACCTAGGCCATTAGATCGAGGATGATGAGATGATCATTGTAACACCCTACTCCCACATCTACCCAAGTAACCAGCCAACTAGGGTAAACATGTGACGAGAGGCTACTATGATATGATTTAACCTCTTAGATGACCTTAATGAAGTGGAATAAATGGAAACAGACCAAACATACCTTCCACATCAGCATCAACACTCCCAGGACCCATCCAACCACTCAGGTATCATCCCCCTCGGTCCCACTCCATTTTTAAGCTATTAAACCTCTAGACTTTCCCATGCTATGGGCATGCCAGCATCCAGAGAGCTTTGGATGCTCCCACAAGCTTGCATGTCTGCATCCAAGGACTATTTCCAGCATACCTGTTCTAGAGTTCGAGGAATTTAAGGCACTTTTCAAGCCTAGAATTCCGGCCACTGCCCAAAACTTGTTGTAACTTAAAAAATCCATTAAACATATGATGACAAGGCTAATAAACCAAAAACTGCTAGGCCTGATCATCCCCAAACGAGACTAACATTTTGTCAAACACTCGCATTAATGCAATCTACAAGTCTAAACAACATATCTAAGCATAGGGGTCTCATACTTATCTGAGATTCTCTATGAGGCATTGTTCCCTTACATCATTAGTAGTAGTACCATCTGTTAGGTCATAGATACATTGTTTATTCATTTACAAATAGAAACATGAGGAGAGCCATACATCATCACTGTCAGAATACATGCTCATAACCAACAACATAATTAAAAAAATACCATGAATACATCAACCATAGAATCCACATATAAACCAGTACATTTACACATGAAAAACCAAGGGAATCAATTACTCATTAATGAATGTAGAAACCAACTGGGGATGGGACTACCACATTCCACCCGACCATAGATTGGCTGAGCCAAATATTTCTTCAGCCAATCACCCCCGTGCCATATTCCATGTATAAATGTGGGACTCATAACTAACCAAAAAGAACCAAGCAAGCATGGATTATACCAGATTTCTCTGCCTACACTGTGAGTAATTTTAGTGCCTCCTAGTCTCTCAGACTTTACTGTAATCCACAGTCTAATCCAGGGATCAGTAGGCCCTACACCGAGACCCACTCTCCGGGCTTTACCATACATACCATCCCAGGACTACTAGGCCGAATGGAGAGAAATACACCTCTTGGCTTGACCATATATCCTGCCATTCACTGGCAAGGATTCCTAGGCCCACCGAGGCACACAATCCTGGCTTTACCGCAACCCACAGTCTAGCTTTAGGGTTACTAGGCCAATGGCTTTACTGTGATGCATATTTCGGTTCAGGGACCACTAGGCCATGTGCTTTTCATTTCAAATATCCACCCCACTCAACTTCAAATCCATCTGAAAATCCAACTCAACCGAAGTATGAGAACCCATCTCATCAAGGCTATTAGGAAATGGCAAGGCTAGGCTGAAAAAAACATTGTCACACTTGGAAAAACCCATGCCATGACAGAAAACAACCACGTGCAACACCATGCATGCCAAATCTAGCAAGGAAATCACACATGCAAATCAATACCTGCAAAGAATCCTGTTGTAGTTGCTTGATCCTTATTTTCCTTGCTTGATCTTTGATTCCTCTTGCCTTCTTTTCCTTTCTTGATCCAATGCCAAAGTTCTCCAAGAAAACTCTACGTGTCCAAGAGTGAGAGAAAGAGAGAGGATAATGAGAGAGCTCCAAAACTGAACTAACCAAGCTTACACTAAACAAGCATGCCCACTGATTCTCATAAGCATTTTTATTAATGAGGCCTCTATTTTCTTCATTTTGCATTATTTTCCTTCATTTTCCTCCTCACATGCAACAAGTGACCTTTCACCTCCCTTTTCTCCTAATTTCCATTATTTTCATAAATAAAATGTCAATTAATGCCTCTTTACCTTTCCAAATCCTTTTCCATTGCCTTTGCCAATTTCCTTCGCTATAATAAACTGAATTGAACACCCACTAGGATGTTTTTCCCACCATTCAGCTTGGAATACATGTCGCATCAACCGTGGTATTATAAATTTTTACATGGATTTTTAACTAGGGTTGTTACAGAACTCTCCCCCTTAGGGGAACACCATCCTCAGTGTTCAATGACACTTGTAACCAACAAGACTGTTGAAAAAAAAACATACTTCCCATGGAGCTTTATACATAGCTCGTTGCAGTATTTACAATGACCATCTACTAAAACATGACACAAATATCGTTTATTGGAGATTTATAACACAGCTCATTACAATATTTATAATAATAACCACATATATACACATACACATTTGCTTCACCCAGCAAATAATCATACTGTCTATGGAGCTTTATAAATCCAGGTCGATACAATATTTACAATAATACACACATATACACATATACACATTTTCTCAACCAACAAGTAAAAGGATATGATGCCTACATCTGCAACAAGGGAATCTAGAGGCTCACACCTCCACCATCAAAGTAATACCAGGATTCACCTCCTTCCCAGGAAGTCCAAAATACACTATCAAAGTCAACGTTGCATCCAATGTTCGACGCTACAATCCTACACCACTTGTCCTCTTAGTGAACAGTTATCGACTTATTGTTCTAGGGTGCACTCCCAATGTGCATCTATTTCTATCTAGCAATGTCGATGGCCAAAAAAATCCATCCTCGATTCTCCCTTCTCTTCTACACAATCCCTCGAGAAATCTGGTCACCCCCTTCTATGCAGTCACTCACCTTCCAAGTTCTCTGGTATCCCATATCCCAGGTGATCAATCCCTTAACAAGGCTTCCTTGTATTGGAAGGTCAACAACCAAGGCATATACCCGCCTCAAAACTATCATACCCATCATAGCATGCTCATGGAAATCAATGGACCCTATTGGGTACCATTGTCTTGCAATGGCCCTGCTCTTGAAGTGCTTTACCAACACACTATTCCCTGTTCCAATTCCTTTTGCTACTGCTGATAATCTTACAGTTGGTTTCAACCACCCAACCGAGCATTTCCGTTCTTCCTTTACGAAGCACATAACTTCCGTTAGATTAAAATAAATTGAAATAACTTCAAATCATACCTCATTGATAGCTCATCAATAAGGTAAACTTTTAATCATGTTTACTTCCTGTCACAACAAGTCAAACTAGCATCTTTGACTAAATGATCATGTAAAACATATCACACCAGGTTAGCTAAAAAAAAACATCATAGATCAAAATCATAAATCACATGTAATCATCATAAACCAGAACCATAAATCACATGCATAATAAAACTTAAATAAAATACTGGTACTTATCCTTTAATCAATCCTTAGCTTCTACCTTTGTCCTTATTTCGTACGCACTCCGGATCAATTTCTACACATGAAAAACACCCAGTGCCTTCTCCTCAACCACGTGCACATACACATAGGGCACATCACACACATAAAACCACACACGACATACAAAAACATCCAATACATGCACCTACACCTGACATACAACACTTACACCTACACCTAGTGTACCACACAACACAACACAATACATACATCTATACCCGATGTACAACCCCACACAATACATATACATACACATAGTACAACATAACAAATACACATGTCATGATACCATTACTACACAATGCACATACATAGTGTCGAATGCCCACAACACAACATGTATGGCATGCACACAATACCACATGTACACCAGTACCATATGTACAACACATACACAGTACCACCTATATAAAGAATGACCTATACAATGTGCGCACAACATCACATGTACACGACACCACCTTCACAATGTGTACACAACACCACATGTACATCGTACCACCTGTACAATGTGTACCCAATGCCAGACATACACAACACCAAATGCATGACATGTACATGACACCACATGTACACAACACCATATGCACACAACAGGACATATCCATCATGCGCACAATACAATATGTACACAACATCACATATACAACATGTACATAACACCATCGATACCCAACACTGCATATGCAACATTCACACAACACTATCTGTACCACCCTGTACATAACATTGCATAAAAAAACATTTACACACATGATATATGCACAACAACGCATGTGCACAATATCACAAATGCAACATGTACAACATATACAACATATGCACAACAATAGTACAACACATCCAAAACCATATTGTTTCTACCAAGAAACCTTGCTTCCAGTGCCTTATCCATGATTGTCCTAGCATGTCGCAAACAACACTGCTTTCATTTCGTTGATGTATTCCTCGGTATAGCCTTCCCATAACGTAGACATAATATAATCACAAAATATCAACTCATAACCACATGATACTGACCTCATAGATTTTTCAGGGCTACTCTTCCTAATTGATTCCTTGTAAGACCAAGAACCTCGTCATGCCATTCACCTGCATCAGAAATCATTCCTCCACAGGAATGATCCCTAACAAACCTGTCAGAAAATGTCATAGATATATAGAGGCACAAGTACATATACATAGACATTAGCATAAAACAATCATTATCCCTGATGACCTGTCAGACATGACATTCATACATACACACATGTATACATATATAAACATTGAACATAATTACCAGATAGCATAAGTTCAAAGTTAAGATAACTCCCTTTATCCATGCACATCATGTTCAACATTGAGAAAAATCATTCCCAACATAGCTAAGAAATCTTGCATCTCAAGTCCTTTACTTTACCCTTTTTGGTTACCTTTCTCATGTTTGTATTGCCACTGCCCATTTACCACAATGGACCCAAATAATCCAACCGATTGTCATATTATTAACTTCAATTTCCCTTACACATGCACCATGCTTCGTCTAGGTCTCACATTACTTGGGTTTCATTCAGCTTCTCTCGAGATCCATTAACTTTCCTCTTTTCCGAACCAATTCCCAAGAATATCAAAACAATAAAGGAAAGACCAAGAAATAAACTAGAAGATAGTCATGGAAAACCAACACCAATACGACACCACAAACAAAGTGGCATGGCCATGCAAGGGATGCAAACAATGCCACAATCAAGCACAACAAATCACCAAAATACCAAAAGCACAAGACTGTAAACATATTCCATGACTCAATCTCCATGGTTCCTAGTTTTTCCAAGGGAAAGCTCAACCTAAACCTACTTCAAGATTTCATGGCAGCCTCTTTTCCATGCAATCCCTTGCATCATACTTCCATCAACACATAAATGTTAGTGTATAAATAAATATAAAAATATACCAGTTAGCTTACCTTGCCATGCTAAGAATGTTTCCTTGTAGCTAAACACATTTGTGGCATGTCTCAAGGCACTCTCATTCCCATGACAGATCCACCTGTAACTAGAGACTAGCTAATAAACCTGTGCAATTCATGTTCATGAGTATAGCACATATCCACATAATGTCAGATGAAATCAAGGTTAAGAAGAGTTTTGGTATGCAAAGCACTCATTCGTTTGGAAATAGAGTTTCTAAACATAGCCAAAGAAATTCTTGCCCAATTCCTTTCTTTTACCTTTTTACTTTGTTGCAATTGAGTCTTACTACGCATTGTCACATCACCCAATTGTTAGTTCTATAAACACATCAATCATTAGCTTGTCACATTAATACCAAGCATGTTTCCTGCAATTGTTTGCACATGTCAACCACATTTTCGAATAACAAGACAATCATATCTATCAATTGAAATCAACCTTTACCAAGACTAACAATCATGTCATAATCCATAGTCAACTCATAGTCATTAGACACAATGCTACAAGTGTCACCTATTACACTCAATTACATATCAACTGTCTCAACACATATGTGTTAGTACAATCATCTTAAAACAAGATCATTTGAACACATACTCACATTGTGAAATTCATCAAACATCCAACCAACTTGAAAACATACCATGTTAAATAAATCAACTAGACAACATAATCAAACAGTCAAGCACCAAATATATGACATAAGAAAACACATACCTTAATGTATCTAAGGAGAGGCTATCTGGTCTACACAATCATGTTAGATTAGCACAATATAACTTCACCTCATATCAACTCCACCATAAATAAGTTCATGATATCCATAACAGTAACTAGCTAACAGGTTCACATCATAAACTCATAAACAATTTTCTTTCATGCATAACAATGACATATGAAAAGTCAGTCTAGATTAGTACAACACAATATAACAAATATGTCGACTCATACCTGAATGTCATAACCCTAACCATCTGCATAGGCCAATCCAATTTACCATGATACATATAACATCAAGATCTTAATGTAATAACCCTAATCATAAAGTTACTAGCATATAACAACAAAAAGTTAACCTATAAAATACTCAAAAACAACATGCAATATATAACATAATTATAACAAGTTATCTAACATAAAACAACAATAGCAATGCATACAACCACCAGTTACTATCATTCATGACTATCTAACATGTGTGCATATGGATATACTAATCAACTAACATCTATCATGTATGTAACCATAACATCAATATAATGAAAGGAATACAATAACCATAATGCACATGACAATCCTTAACCTACATACCTACATGCCCAACATACGAACATATATGATGACATGTTCTTGCCTCGAGGTCCAATGCTACAACTTCACTTTGATGGTTTGCATCTCCTGCTCTATCTCAACCAACAAATTAGCATCATAACATACCAATAACATCATGATGACCTAATTGCATACAATGACTTCACAATGCATGTCTCACCTACCATACATGGATAACCATAACCATGACAATGCATGCATAACAACATATAGAAACTGACATGCATAACAAATTCATATACAACCATACACTCATGAAGACACATTCCACAACAATACCATCAACCTTCACATGGTGACATAACTAAAACAATGACCACCACCATGCATACACAAAAATCACATAGTCCTCAAACATAAAGAACACATGCAACTGACATGCATGCAATGCATAACCAATCATACACTCATGACAACACACTTCACAACAATAACATCCTCTCTCACATGGCGACATCATTACAACCATGCCCAACACCATGCATATGAAACAAGCATATAGACCACTAGGATGATTAACACATGTGCAATTGGCATGAATGCATGACCAACACACACCGCGCATACAATCTGAGGGGTGAACGATGCTCTAATACCACTCTATAACACCCTCCTCCCACATCTACATAAGTAACCAACTAACTGGGGTAAACATGCAACGAGAGGGTAATATTATATGATTCAACCTCCTAGGTGACCTTAAGGAAGTGGAATCGACAGAAACACATCAAACATACCTTCCACATCAGTAACAACACTCCTAGGAGCCATCCCAACCACTCAAGTATCATGCCCTTGGGTCCCACTGAGTTTTTAAGCTATTAAACCTTTGGATTCTCCCATGCTATGGGCATGCCAGCATCCAGAGAGATCTGGACACTCCCACAAGCCTACATGCTTGCATCCGAGGACTACTTCTAGCAGACCTGTGCTAAAGTCCGGGGAATTTATGGCACTTTTCAAGCCTAGAATTCCAGCCACTGCCCAGAACTTGTTGTAACTTTTGAAATCCATTAAACATATGATGACAAGAATAATAAACAAAAAACTAACTCCAGGACTAAGCCTGACCATCCCAACTGGGACTGACATTTGGTCAAACACTTGGCATTAATGCAATCTACAAGTCTAAACATCAAATCTAAGCATAGGGTTCTCAAACTTATCTGAGATTCAATATTAGGCATTGTTCCCTTACATCATTAGCTACAGTACCATCTATTAGGTCATAGATACATTGTTTATTCATTTATAAATAGAAACATGAGGATATCCATACATCATCACTGTCAGAATACATGCTCATAACCATCAACATAATAACATAAATACCATGAATACATCAAAAATAGAATCCACATTTAAACCAATACATTTACACATGAAACACCAAGGGAATGAATTTATCACTAATGAATGTAGAAACCAACCTGGGATTGGACTACCACATTGCACCTAATCATAGATTGGCTGACATAAGTATTTATTTAGCTAATCACTCCCGTGCCATATTCCAAGCATGAATGTGGGATGCACAACCAATGAAAAAGAACCAAACAAGCATGGATGTTACCAAAGTTCTCTGCCTACACTGTGAGGAATTTTACTGCCTCCTAGTATCTCAGGCTTTACCGTAATCCACAGTTTGGTCCAAGGATCACTAGGCCCTACACCGAGACCCACTCTCCAGGATTTACCATACATCCCATCCTGGGACTACTAGGCCCAACAGAGAGAAAATCATCTCTTGGCTTTACCATATATCTTGCCACTCACCGGAAAGGATTTTGAGGCCCATCGAGGCAAACAATCCTGGAATTACTACAACCCACAGTCTAGATCAGGGGTTACTAGGCCAGTGGCTTTACCATGATCCACAGTCTAGTTCACGGACCACTAGGCCACGTGTTTGTCATTTTAGAGATCCACCCCACTCATCTTTGAATCCATCTAGCAATCGAGCTCAACTGAAGTATGAGAACCCATCTCATCAAGGCTATCAGGAAATAACAAGTATATGCTGAAAAAAACACTATCACACCTGGCAAAACCCATGCCACGACAAAAAACAACCACATGCAACACCATGCATGCTAAATCTAGCAAGGAAATCACACATGCAAATCAATACCTGTAAGGAATCCTGTTGTATCTGCTTGATCCTAGTTTTCCTTGCTTGATCTTTGCTTCCTCTTGCCTTATTTGCCTTTCTTGGTCCAATGACAAAGTGCTCCAAGAAAACTCTAAGTGTCCAAGAGTGAGAGAGAGAGAGAGTAACAAGAGAGCTCCAAAACTGAACTAACCAAGCTTACACTAACCAAGCCCGCCTATTAATTCTCAGAAGCCTTTCTCCTCATTTCCATTATTTTCATAAATAAAATGCCATTTAATGGCTCTTTGTCTTTCCAAAGCCTTTTCCATTGCCTTTTCCATTTTCCTTAGCCATAATAAACCAAAGTGAACACCCACTAGGATGTTTTTCTCACCATTCAGCTTGGAATACGTGTCCCATCATCCATTGTCTTATATAATTTTACATGGATTTTTAACTAGGGTTGTTACAATCGTAGTGGTACCATTCACCTGTAAGGCCCCAATTTTCATGCGGTCCCAAATTTTTCCCTATGGGCCTTCAAGTGACCATAATCACTAGACTCCTGAGATTTCCCTCTTTCCAATCATACTACTCTTAAGTAAACTCAAAATTTGACCAAGGCTAGTGTATGGATGGTACCAAGTCTCAAGTTATGGTTGTAGAGAAGGTTGCGGAGAAAGTCGAATCCCTTGAAAAAAATTCAATGACTTCTAGGCATCCCTTAACAACAAAATCACGCAAGTATTGGAAGCCCTGAGGACGTCTCGCAAACCCCTGAGGGAGGAACACAATGTTGATGCACATGTAGAAGGAGAATCCAACCATCACATTTATTTCCATGGAGGTCACCAATATTCGAGTCACCAAACACCCAAGCTGAACATGTACAAATTCGATGGCTCTAAGACAATAGTATGGGTGGCACAAATGGAACAATATTTCCACCTTAATAATATATAGGCTAATGACACTAAACTACATGTGAGAACCCTTTACCTGAACCAAGAGTGATGGCAATGGCATTAGAAATGCTATCCATGGAGGCCAAGTTGGAACATGTTCTCAAAATCCATTTGTCACCGCTTTGATAGGGAATCTCACTTTCTAGGTCATCTCACTAAGCTTTGGAAAATGAGTACAATACGATACTTCATTGCAACCTTTAAAAAATTGGCCATCCAGACTGAAGGACTAAGAGATGCCTTTTACTTGGAATGTTTCATCAATGACCTAAAGGAATCCATCTAGGCCCATATCCAAATGCATCACCTAGCTACTTGGTTGGAAGCATGTAGCAAGGCCTTAGAGGTAGAAGTCACTTAAATGCCCAATCAAATCATCCAAATTTCATCGCATGGTATTAAATTTGTAAACTAGGGCCAAACTCCACCTTGGACAACTCATATTTTTATTGGATTCCTCTTTCCTAGAGGTGTAGGATTGATCTAAAGATCATCTCATTTTGACATGTACAAATGGAATTATGAATTTATTTCTTCTATGGACAAATTGTCAAGGTCGACTAACAAACTAATGTAGGCTCAGAAGCCCAAAAGACATGTCTCTTCACCCTCAACATTGCATATAAATATGAGGATCAACTACCTCATTTGGACATCATTCATCACTCACATATCTCTCTCTCTCTCCTCATCTGATTGGGTGTACAAATTTCTGGACAACCTCTCTCCTCCACAAGTGCGAAGGACAGTCTGTGATTTTTTGTTTCATGCGTTGACCAAATTGTAGAAAGCCTGACCAAATTTGACCTTGTTTGATTGTGATTTTCTTGGAGAAAAATTTGTTTGGACATGCCGCATTTCTGGGCATAGAAATCAAGGCATTCTGAGTTGTTTGACCAGTGTTGACTGCGGGTTTGACTCTGTGTTGACCAAGTTTGACTGATATTTTTGAGACAGTTTTGGGTTGATTCAAACTGTTCCTTGAGGCAGAATTGATTGGGTTTGACTGAGCTGATTTGGAGGTGTAATTCTGCTAAGTTTATCAGCGTTGACTTTCTCGTTAGGGCATCCCGTTGACTGCAATTTGACTGGAAAGATTTGACTATGTTTGGGCAAGTGAATTGTGTATATTGTACTCTCTCTCTCTATACTGAAATTTTGAAGAATAATAAGAAGACTTGATCAAAGGGTTTCCCCACATTGGGGTTTTTCCCTGGCTCCATGAAATATTGTGTCCTCTTGTCTTGGCTTGTCTTCTGCTTTTCACTTATGTTCTATTTGCATTTACTATCATGTTAATGTGATTGCTAATCTGGAAATTGATATTGGGTTAATAATAAAAATTGAAGTAAATTTCTCTTAATCATAGAACATACCATTGTTATCTAAAATTAACATGGAATCAGAGTTGAGGTGAAGACAAAACCCAAACAAGAGTGAAAAGAGAAATCATTGTGAAGAGCAGTCACTGAGATTTGTTGGACAAGGACAAGAGTCAATGTTCTCCGCATCTTACTTCAAGCCTAATGACAAGCTCAATGATAATTCCGATTATCATGCATGGAAGATGTCTCTTCATTTGACTTTGGAAGAGAAGGATGTTATGGATTATGTGTAGAGAAAGATTACTGAACCTCCTTCAAATGTACTGGCTACCGCTAAGACAAAGTACAAGAAAGGTGAATTCAAAGCAAAGAATATCATCAAGTATTCTATTAACAAATATTTGGTTGCATACATCTCCAATTTGAACACATCTAAGGAGATGCATGACATATTGGTTGACATGTTCAAAGTTAGCAATGTAAACCAAGTTTTCTTCCTCAAGAACAAGTTGAAGGAGATAAAGAAGGGAAGAGGTGAAGATATCCAATCCTACTTCACGAGGATTACCGAGATCAAAAAGATCTTCTTTCAATTGGAGTAGTTATTGATGATAGGGAGCTCAGTCTCATTACCCTTGGAGGTCTCCCAAGTGAATGGCATATGTTCAACACTAGTATCCTCAACAATGACAAGATTCCAGGTTTTGATGAATTGTTAACTAGATGCACTCAAGAAGAGACAAGGATGATGGAGAGAGACATGCCTTCTAATGGGAGTGATCCTACTGCATTCTCTGCTCATGCTAAAAATAAGAACAATGCAGGTTCAAAGAAGTAATGTCAAGGAAGACCGAGATTCAAAGATGGAAGGAAGGAAATGTGATTAATTTGTAATAGGTTTGGCGACTATGCTAGGGAGTGTCCTAATAGAAGAGATACACCTCATGATGATGACAACCACAACCACAACAAGTTCAGGGGAAACAACAATCAAAGGAAAGGAACATTCAACAATAAAGGAAAAAGGAATATTCCTGCTACTCAACATGGAAATGGTCGACCCCCCAAAAGATCAAGAAACTCCAGATGTGATGAATCTAATGTTGTAGATAACAAGAAAAAATAATTTTATCTTATATATGCCCTCTCTACTACCTCTCCTTCGGATAGCTTGGGAGATAGGTTGATTGATAGTGGTGCCTCAAGGCACTTTACTGGGTATAAGGAAGCTCTTTAAATCTATAAAAAAGGATACAAATTTTGAGATCATTCTTGGAGACAATGCCACCTATCTCATGAAAGGAGTTGTAAATGTTATTCTTCAATTAAACCAAGTTAGCACCATTCATTTATAAGAAGTACTCTATGTACCCGACCGAAAGAAGAACCTGGTATCCATCTCGGCAATGGAAGGCAAAGGATACAAGGTGGCATTCATCAATGGAAAGGTACATGTTTGTAACAGAATTTTGCAAGAAGAATTTACTCTTGGATTTAGGGTTGATAGCCGATATCAAGTTGCAAGAAGTCCATTGGGAGCCATGTCTTGCAACACATCTCTTCAATCCAAATTATGGCACCATAGGTTTTCTCATATTCATTAAAAATATCTACCCGGAGCAAGGAACATGGTGATAGGTATGCCTAAATTTAAAGTAGAAAATGAAGGTGTTTGTCAGGGATGTGCCAAAGGAAGATAGACAAGGGGACCATTCCTCTCAAGTGATAGCAAGACTACCAACATTTTACAATTGGTTCATTCTAA
The DNA here is from genome assembly GCA_000404065.3 of Pinus taeda. NCBI lineage: Eukaryota > Viridiplantae > Streptophyta > Pinopsida > Pinales > Pinaceae > Pinus > Pinus taeda. The sequence continues at coordinate 74,598 of APFE031663753.1, read as the reverse complement.
CCTATATGGTATGTTTCCTGTTACATCTTTGGGAGGATATTTATATTATTCTATCTTTGTGGATGATTTCACTCGCAAAACTTTGATTAATTTCTTGAAGAATAAGGACGAAGTATTCTCATGGTTTCATTCTTTCAAAGCCTTGGTCGAAAATCAAACAGGGAAGAAGATCAAAATATTGAGGACCGATAATGGAACCAAATATGAATCAAATGAGTTCAAATACTATTGTAGAGAATATTGAATTAAGAGGGAGACTACTACCGCATATACTTGTGAGAAAAATGGTGTTGCTGAAAGGAAGAATCGTTCTATTATAGAAGCCACTCATCCAATGCTTCATGATCAAAGCCTTCCAAAGTTCCTATGGGTCGAGGTTGCAAACACTGTCATGTATGATCAAAATAGATGCCCTCATCAAGAGTTGGACTCCAAAACTCCCGAAGAAGTTTTCACCAGTGTTTCTCCCTTTAGAAGTTTTGGTAGCCCCGTGTATTTTCATTTGCTAAAAGAAAAGAGAAGCAAATTGGATGCATCTGGGAAGAAAGGAAAATTTGTGGGCTACAGTGAAACTTCTAAGGCATATAGAATCTATGTGTCTGGTCAAAGAGAAGTGGATATAAGTCATGATGTCACCCTTGATGAAGATTCTTCCCTTGGGAAGATTAGTAACCTTCCTATTCCAAGGAAGGACAAAGAGGCAGATACACAAAAACAAGGAGAACCGTAGGATGAGCCGATTCCCAATTTTGAAGGACCAATGGAACCCATTGATCCACCTCTTCATGAGCCCTCCTAGAAAAGGAGAACTTCATGGCTTAGGGAAACTCTTGAATATGCTGAGAATCATATTGCTCCAAGGGGAACTTTTCGTGAAAATAAGAAGCTGAATAGGTACCAAGGGTACTTAGCTACCATGAGCACCATTGTTCAATATGAGCCTTGTACATTCAAAGAAGTTGTGAAGCACCAAGTTTGGAAGGATGCTATGAATGAAGAGTATGAGTCAATTATGAAAAATTATGTTTGGGATTTGGTCCTTAGACCAAAGGACAAATCCGTTGTCACCTCGAAATGGCTCTAAAAGATCAAGCATGGAGCTGATGGAAGTTCTTAAAAGTTCAAGGCTAGGTTTGTTGCTCGAGGCCTCTCTCAAAAGTAAGGTGTGGACTAAAATGATATATTTTCACCATTTCCCCAATATACCACCATCCGTTCGATTAAAACCCTTGCAACCTCGCAAGGATGCAACCTACACCAAATGGATGCCAAAACTACCTTCTTGCATGGTTCAATTAAGAAGGAAGTCTATGTAGAACAACCCGAGGGGTTCAAAGTTAAAGATCATCAGACACATGTATTTAGGTTGAAGAAATCCCTCTATGGGTTGAAGCAAGCTCCCCGAGCTTGGAATGAGAGGATCGACAACTATCTAATGAAATTAGGTTTACAAGAATTGAAGATTATCTGAACCTTCACTTTAAGGTTGAGAATGACATACCTCTCATCATGGTACTTTATGTGGACGATCTCTTTCTGATAGGTGCAGACCCTCTCATTCATCAATGAAAGAGGGAGTTGGCTTATGATATTGAAATGAAGGACCTAGGACTGATGCATTATTTCCTAGGGTTGGAGGTCTAGCAAAATCTAGGTGAGATTTTCCTTTCTCAAGGAAAATACATTGTGAAGCTACTTGAAAGATTTGGGATGGTGGATTGTAAGTCCATGACTACTCCGATGGAACTTAACTTCAAGAATTTATGTGGAAATGTTGTTGGGCCTGATTTGGGTGAGTATCGTCAACTCGTGGGGGCCCTGATGTTCTTGGTGAACTCCTGTCTGGACATATGCTTTGCAGTGAATACATTGAGTCAGTTTATGGTCGAGACTCATCACATACATTGGATTTTTTCCAAGAATATCTTGAGATATCTCCGGGGCATAATCACCTATGGACTGAGATACATTGTCAGGAATGTGAGGTTCCATGGTTATTCTGATTTTGACTAGGCTAGAAGTGTGGTGGATCGTAAAAGCACATCAGGATGTTGCTTCTCTCTAAGTTTTTCTTTGATATCCTGGATGAGCAGGAAGCAGAAGTCAGTTTATTTGAGCATCGCTAAGGCTGAATATATTGCTGGTAGTATGGCCTCCTGTGAAGCTCTTTGGTTGAGGAAGCTCTTTAGTGAGCTGTTTGGACATGTGTTGGATACCACCATGATCTATTGTGACAACCAAAGTGCGATTTATCTTTTTAAGAATCTTGTGTTTCATGACCGCTCCAAGCATATTGATATCAGGTACCACTTTATCCGGGATATGGTACAATGGGGACAAATAAGGCTCCATCATAATGGGACTGATGATAAGGTCACATATATTCTTACGAAGCCCCTGGGGAAGGTCAAATTCTTAAACTTCCATGAACGACTTGGATTCGTGGAGAGACCCTCTTATGAGGGTCCCATTCGAGTTGGATATTGAGCTCTGGGAGCTCCGAGGGGCTTGGGGTACTTCTTAGAGTGATGATCAATCATAGGGTGAGTGGTTCACCTTCCCTTATTGACACTCACACCTTCCCCTGTGATACCCCATGATGTTTGAGATATGCATAGGATGAGTGGTTCACCTTCTCCTTTCAATACATCCTACCCATGTAGTCTGGGATTCATGGGAAGTACCTCTCATCTGGCCAATTAGTAGGGAAATCAAGATACGGACCATAGTACTATTGATGGATGCATTGTGTACTACCATACTGCCTATGCTAGGATGTTTGAGATTGATCTAGGATCAATGGATACTGACTTCGGGTCAATGGAGAGTGGTATGATACACTCTCGATTATTGGAGACTGACTTCGAGCCAGTGGGGAATCGTATGACACATTCTTGATCATTTCTTCTTCATTATTTCTTCATGGTTCAACAGAGTAGAACAAAGTATAACAGGGATATCAGAGATGGTACAGATTGACAAATGGTTTGTCGAGTTCTCCCTAGTTGAGAGCCTAGAGGGAGAGTTATATTTGGAAACTAGGTCCAAACTCCACCTTAGATAGATCATATGAAGAATCTGATTTTTTATTGGATTCCTCTTTCCGAGAGGTGTAGGATTGATCTAAATATCATCTCATTCTGACAAGTACAAATGGAATTATGAATTTATTTCTTCTATGGACAAATTGTCAAGGTTAGCCAACAAACTAAAGTAGGCTCAGAAGCCCAAAAGGCATGTCTCTTCACCCTCAATGTTGCATATAAATAGAAGGATCATCTACCTCATTTGGACATCATTCATCACTCACATATCTCTTCCTCTCCTCATCTGATTGGATGTACGGATTTCTGGACAATCTCTCCCCTCCACACGTGCGAAGGACAATCTATGATTTTTTGTTTCATGCATTGACCAAATTGCAAAAGGTTTGACCAACATTGAATAGGCAACAGTTGAGCTTGTTTGACTGCGATTTTCTTGGAGAAAATTCTGTTTCGGCAGGCCACATTTATGGGCACAGAAATCGAGGCATTCTAAGTTGTTTCACCAATGTTGACGGTAGGTTTGACTCTACGTTGACCAAGTTTGACTGATATTTGTGGGATTGATTTGGGTTGATTCAGACTGTCCTTGGAGGCTGAATTGACTGGGTTTGACCGAGTCGATTTGGAGGTGTAATTATGCTAAGTTGACCAACATTGACTTTTTAGTTAGGGCATCTTGTTGACTGTAGTTTAACTAGGCAAATTTGGTTGTGTTTGGGCAAGTGAATTTTGTATATTTTACTCTCTCTCTCTACTGAACCTTTGAAGAATAATAAGATGACTTGATCACAGGGTTTCCCCACATTGGGGTTTTTCCCTGGCATCCGCCAAATATTGTTTCCTCTTGTCTTGCCTTGTCTTTGACTTTTTGTTTATGTTCTATCTGCATTTACTATTATGTAAATGGGATTGCTAATATGGAAATTGATATTGGGATAATAAGAAAAATTGAAGTAAATTGCTCTTAAGCATAGAACATACCATTGTTATTTAAAATTAACACACGGACATGTCCCACCCCGGATACGTGACCCACTAAAACACTTAAGGTTCAAAAGGTTTCGTCGACAGAAAAGGCTGAAAGAAGGAAAAAAGAACTATGTTACTACTATGATGACAAATACTCCCCAAGACATAAATGCAAGGAACCAAAATGATTTCAAATCAATGCTACTAAAAATAGCTCTGTCGATGAAGCTCCATCCACTGAAGTTCCCGAGGAGGAAGAAGGTGAACCCCTAACAACCCCAAATATTGATACTACAATTGCACCAGATGAGCTAATTATCTCACTCCATGCCTTGGCCAACATTTCTTCTCCCTAGACTCTCAAAATCCGAGGTTTTCTTAAACACCGACCAATAGTGGTGCTAATTGATAGTGGAAGCACCCATAACTTTGTCCATAAGAGAGTCGCAGAAGCCATTCATTGATTTTTGAGGGAAATATTTGTAACAACCTAGGTTAACAATCCATGTACAAATCTATAAGACCATGGTTGATGGGACACGCATTCCAAGCTAAATGGTGGGAAAAACATCCTAGTGGGTGTTCACTTTAGTTTATTATGGCTAAGGAAATTGGAAAAGGCAATGGAAAAGGCTTTGGAAAGGTAAAGAGGCATTAATTGGCATTTTAACTATGAAAATAATGGAAATTAGGATAAAACAGAGGTGAAAGGTCACAGGTTGCATGTGAGGAGGAAAATGAAGATAAATAATGGAAAATGAAGAAAATAGAGGCCTCATTAATAAAAAGGCTTCTGACAATCAATGGGAAGGCTTGTTCAGTGTAAGCTTGGTCAGTTCGGTTTTGGAGCTCTCTCATTTCTCTCTCTCTCACTCACTCTTCGACACTTAGATTTTTCTTGGAGCACTTTGGCATTGGGTCAAGAAAGGAAAAGAAGGCAAGAGGAAGCAAAGATAAAGCAAGGAAAAGTAGGACAAGCAGCTACAAAAAGATTCCTTGTAGGTATTGATTTGCATGTGTGATTTCCTTGCTAGATTTGGCATGCATGGTGTTGCATGTGGTTGTTTTATGTCATGGCATGGGTTTTTCCATGTGTGACAATGTTTTTTTCATCCTAGGCTTTCCATTTCCTGATAGCCTTGATGATATGGGTTATCATACTTCGGTTGAGCTGGATTTCCATATGGATTCGAAGTTGAGTGGGGTGGATCTCCGAAATGACAAACACATGCCTAGTGGTCCCTTAATCAGACTGTGGATCACCGTAAAGCCACTGGCCTAGTAACCCTTAAGCCAGACCATGGGTTGCGGTAAAGTCGGGATTGCATGCCTTGGTGGGCCTAGGAATCCTTGTCGGTAAATGGTAGGATATATGGTAAAGCCAAGAGGTGTATTTCTCTCGTTGTGCCTAGTAATCCCGGGATGGGACATACGGTAAATCCTGTAGAGTGGGTCTCAGTGTATGGCCTAGTGATCCCTAGATCAAACTGTGGATTATGGTAAAACCTGAGAGACTGGGAGGCACTAAAATTCCTCATGGTATTGGCAGAGAACTCTGGTAGCATCCATGCTTGTTCGGTTATTTTTGGTTGGTTATGAGTCCCTCATTCATGCTTCGAATATAGCACGGGGGTGATTGGATGAAGAAAGATTTGTCTTAGCCAATCTATGGTCGGGTGGAATGTGGTAGTCCCATCCCTAGTTGGTTTCTACATTCATTAAAGAGAAATTGATTCCCTTGGTTTTTCATGTGTAAATGTATTGGTTTATATGTGGATTCTATGGCTGATGTATTCATGGTATTTCTGTTATTATGTTGTTGGTTATGAGCATGTATTCTGATAGTGATGATGTATGTCTCTCCTCGTGTTCTATTTGTAAATGAATAAACAATATATATATGACCTAATAGATGGTACTGCATCTAATGAAGTAAGGGAACAATTCCTCATAGCGAATCTCAGATAAGTATGATACCCTTATACTTAGATCTACTGTTTAGACCCATAGATTGCATTAATGGCAAGTGTTTGACAGAATGTTAGTCCTGGTTGGGGATGGTCAAGCCTAGTCCTAGAGTTAGTTTTTTGTTTATTAATATTGTTATCATATGCTTAATGGATTTTGGAAGTTACAGCAAGTTCTGGGCAGTGGCCAGAATTCTAGGCTTGAAAGTTGCCTTAAATTCCACAAACTCTGGCACAGGTCTGCTAGAAATAGTCCCTGGACGCAGGCATGTAGGCTTGAGGGAGCATCCATAGCTCTCTGGACGCTGACATGCCCATAGCATGGGAGCGTCCAGAGGTTTAATAGCTTAAAAACTCAGTGGGACTTAGGGAAATGATACATGAGTGGTTGGGATGTCTCTTGGGAGTTTTGTTGCTAATGTGGATGGTATGTTTGATGTGTTTCTATCGATTCCACTTCCTTAAGGTCACCTAGGAGGTTGAATCATATCATAGTAGCTTCTCATTTGCTTGGGTATATGTGGGAGGAGCGTGTTACAAAGTGGTATCAGAGCATGGTTCACCCCCGATACTATATGGGCAGCGTGCATTGGTGATCCATTCATTTTGGTTGCACATCTATTAATCATCCTTATGGCCTATATGCTTGTTGCATATGCATGGTGTTGGTCATGGTTGTAGTGATTTTTCCATGTGAAAGAGGATGTTATTGTTGTGAAGTGTGCCATCATGAATGTATGATTGGTTATGCATTGCATGCATGTCAATTGCATGTGTTCTTTATGTTTGAGGACTATGTGCTTGTTTTGTATGCATGGTGCTGGTCATTGTTGTTGTTATGTCACCATGTGAAGGTTGATGGTATTGTTGTGGAATGTGCCATCATGAGTGTATGGATGTATATGAATTTGTTATGCGTGTTAGTGTCTATATGTTGTTATGCATGCATTGCCATGGTTATGGTTATGCATGTATGGTAGGCTAGAGATGCAAAGTGAAGTCATTGTATGAAATTAGGTCATCATGATGTTATTGGTATGTTCTGATGCTAATGTTGATTGAGATAGAGCAAGAGATGAAAACCATCAAAGTGAAGTTGAAGCATTGGACCTCGAGGCAAGAGCATGTCATCATACGGGTTCATATGTTGGGCATGCATGTATGCAGGTTAAGGCTTGCTATGTGCATTATGGGTATGTGTATTCATTTCATTCTATTGATGTTATGGTTACATACATGATAGATGATAGTTGATTAGTATAGGCATATGCACATGTGTCGGATAGCCATGAATGATAGTAAATTGTGGTTGTATGCATTGATATAGTTGTTTTATGTTAGATAACTTGTTATGATTATGTTATATGTTACATGTTGTTGAGTATGTTATCGGTTAAATTGTTGTTGTTAAATGCTAATAACTTAATGATTAGGGTTATTCCATTATGATCTTGATGTTATATGTATCATGCTAAATTGTATTGGCCTATGCAGATGGTTAGGATTATTACATTCAAGTATGAGTCGGCATATTTGTGATATTGTGTTGTACTAATCTAGATTGACTTTTCATATGTGATTGTTATGCATGAGTGAAAATTGTTTATGAGTTTATGATGTGAACCCGTTAAATAGATAATGTTATGGATATCATGACCTTATTTACGATGAAGTTGATATGTGGTGAAGTCGTGCTAATATAACTTGATTGTGCAGACCAGATAGCCTCCCCTGAGATATATTAAGGTATGCGTTTGCATATGTCATATATTTGGTGCTTGATTGTTTGACTATGTCGTCTAGTTGATTTATTTAACATGGTGTTTTTGCAAGTTGGTTGGATGTTTGATGAATTTCATAATATGATTATGTGTTCAAATGATCTTGTTTTAAGATGATTGTACTAACACATATGTGTTGAGACAGTTGATATGTACTTTAGTGTAATAGGTGAAAGTTGTAGCATTATGTCTAATGACTATTAGTTGACTATGGATTATGACATGATTGTTAGTCTTGGTAAAGGTTGATTTCAATTGATAGATATGATTGTCTTGATATTGGAACATGTGGTTGAAATGTGTAAATAGTTGCAGGAAACATGCTTGGTATTAGTGTGACAAGGTAACAATTGATGTGTTTATAGAACTAACAATTGGGTGATGTGACAATGCATAGTAAGACTCAATTGCAACAAAGTAAAAAGGTAAAAGAAAGGAATTGGGCAAGAATTCCTTTGGATATGTTTGGAAACCCTAATTCCAAATGAATGAGTTATTTGCATACCAGAAGTCTTCTTAACCTTGATTTCGTCTGATGTTATGTGGGTATGTGCTATATTCTTGAACATGTATTAGACAGGTATATTAGCTAGTCTCTAGTTACATGTGGATTTGTCAAGGGAATCAAACTCCCTTGAGACATGGCACAAATGTGTTCAACAACAAGGCAATGTTCTTGGCATGACAAGGTAAGATAACTGGTACATTATCATATTTATTTATACATTGACAGTTATGTGTTGATGCCAGTACGATACATGGGATTTCATGGAAAAGAGGCTATCATGAAATCTTGAAGAAGGTTCATTTTGAGCTTTCCCTTGGAAACATTGGGAACCATGGGGATTGAGTTATGGCATTTGTTACCAGTCTTGTGCTTTCGGTATATTGGTGATTTGTTGTGCTTGATTGTGGTTTTGTTTGTGTCTTGTGCATGGCCATGCCACTTTGTTTGTGGTGTCGTATTGTTTTTGGTTTTCCATGATTATTTTCATGTTTGCTTCTCATTCTTGCCTTTATTGTTTTGATATTCTTGGGAATTGGTTGGGAAAAGAGGAAAGTTAATGGACCATAGGAGAAGCTGAATGAAACCCAACAAGTAATGTGAGACCTAGAAGAAGCATGGTGCATGTGTAAGGGAAATTGAAGGTAAGAATATGACAATCAGTTGTATTGGTTGGGTCTATTGTGTTAAATGGACGGTGGCAGTACAAACATGAGAAAGGTAACTAGAAAGGGAAAAGTAAAAGGACTAGAGATGTAAGATTCCTTGGCTATGTTGGGAACGATTGTTCTCAATGTTTTGCATGATGTGCACGGATAAAGGGAGTTCTCTTAACCTTGACCCTATGTTATCTAGTAATTCTGTTGTTATCATGATTATGATGACGTTTATATATGTATACCTATGTGTATGTATGTATGTCATGTTTGACAGGGTCATCATGGATCGTGATTTTTTTATGATAGTGTCTATGTATATGTGTCGTGTCTCTATGTATCTATGAAATTGTCTGACAGCGTTGTCAGGGATCATTCTTGTGGATGAATGATTGCTTATGCAAGTGAATGGCATGATGAGGTTCCTAGTCTTATGAGGAACCAATTGGCAAGGGTAGCCTTGAAACATATATGAGGTTAATATCATGTGGTTATGAGTTGATATTTTGTGATTATATTATGTTTATGTTATGGGCAGGCTATATTGAGGAATACCTCAATGAAATGAAATCAGTGTGGTCTGTAGCATGCTGGGACAAGCCTGTATAAGACACTAGAAGCAAGGTTGCTTGGTAGAGTTAGTATGGTTTTGGATGTGTGGTATTGTTGTTGTGCATATGTTGTATATGGCATACATGTTGCATTTGTGATGTTGTGCGGATGCGGTGCTGTGCATATATAGTGTGTGTACTGTTGTTTATGAAATGTTATTTACATGGTGGTACAGATAGTGTTGTGTGAATGTTGCATATGTTGTGTTGGGTATAGATGGTGTTAAGTACATGTTGGATATGTGGTGTTGTGTACATCTTGTCTTATGCGCATGATCGATATGAGGTGTTGCATGCATATGGTGTTGTGTGCATGTTGGATATGCAGTGTTGTGTACATAGGGCGCTATGTACATGTTGTATATGTAGTGCTATGTAAATATGGTGTTGTGTGCATGATGTACAAGTGGTACTATGTACATATCGTGTTGTGAGCATGTGGTGTTGTGTACTTATTGTACATATGGTGTTGTCTGCAGGTAGTGATGTGTACATGTCATGCATATGGTGTTATGTACATGTGGTGTTGCGTACATGTCGTGCATATGGTGCTGTGTATGTCTGGCATTGTGTACACATTGTACAGGTGATACGATGTACATGTTGCGTGTCTACATGTTGTGCAGGTGTTTCTGTGCACATGTGATGTTGTGCACACATTGTGCAGGTGGTTCTTTGTATAGGTGGTTTTGTGTACATGTTGTACATATGGTATTGGTGTACACTTGGTACTAGTGCACATGTGGTATTGTGTGCATGTCGAACATGCTGTGTTGCGAGCATGCGACACTATGTATGTGCATTGTGTAGTCATGGTATCATGACATGTGTATTTGTTATCTTGTACTTTATGTACATATATGTATTGTTTGGGGTTGGACATCGGGTATAGATGTATGTATTATGTTGTACAACCGATGTAGGTGTATATATTGTGTTGTGTTGTACAATGAGTGTAGGTGTATGTGTTGTATGTCAAGTGTAGGTGCATATATTGCATGGTGTTGTATGTCGTGTGCGGTTGTATGTGTGTGATGCACCCTATGCCTATGTTCACATGGTTGAGGAGAGGGAATTGGGTGTTTTTCATGTGTGGCAACCGATCTAGAGTGCGTACAAAATAAGGACAAAGATAGAAGCTAAGGATTGATTAAAGGATAAGTATCAGTATTTTATTTCAATTTTATTATGCATGTCATTTATGCTTCTGGTTTATGATGATTACATGTGATTTATGATTTTGATCTATGATGGCTATGTTTTGAGCTAACCTAATGTGATATGTTTTACACGATGATTTGGTCAAAGATGCTAGTTTGACTTGCTGTGATAGGAAGTAAACAAGATTGCAAATGTACCTTATTGACGAGCTATCAATGAGGTATGATTTGAAGCTATTTCAATTTATTTTAATCTAATGGAAGCTATGTGCTTGGTATAGGAAGCATGGAAATTCCCGATTGGGTGGTTGAAATTATCTGCAAGATTAGTAGCAATAGTAAAAGGAATTGGAACATGCAACAGTGTGCTGGTAAAACACTTTAGGAGCAGGGTCATTGTGGGACACTGGTACCCAATAGTGTCCATTGATTTACATGAGCATGCCATGACCGGTGTGATCATCTTGAGGTAGGTATATGCCTTGGTTGTTAACCTTCTAATGCGAGGAAGCCTTTCCAAGGGATGGATTTCCCAAGATAGGGGATGTCGAGGAACTTAGAAGGTGAGTGACTACACGAGAGGGGGTGACCGGATTGCCCAAGGGACTATGTAGCAAAGAACAGAAGGTTGGGGATGGATTTATTTTGGCCATCATCATTGCTAGATGGAATCAAATGCACATTGTGAGTGCACCCTTCAACAATGAGTTGGTGACTGTTCACTGAGAGGACAAGTGGTGCAGAATTGTAGCGTCGTACATTGGATGCAACTTTTACTTTGAAAATGGGTTTTGGACTTCCTGTGAAGGAGGTGAATCCTGGTATTACTTTGAGGTTGGAGGTGTGAGCCTCTAGATTCCCTTTTTATGGATGTAGGCATTGTATCCTTTTATTTGTTGGTTGAGAAAATGTGTATATGTGTTTGTTATTGTAAATACTGTATCGAGTTGCATTTATAAAGCTCCATAGATAGTATGATTATTTGTTGGGTGAAGCAAATGTGTATGTCTTGATACGTGGTTATTATTGTTATAAATCTTCAATAAATGGTATCTTTGTCATGTTTTAGTAGATTGTCATTGTAAATACTGCAACGAACTATGTTATAAAGCTCCATGGGCAGTATGTTTTGTTTTCAGTAGTCTTGTTGGTTATAGTCGTCATTGAACACCAAGGACGGTGTTCCCCCAAGGGGGAGGGTTATGTAACAACCCTGGCTAAAAATCCATGTAAAAATATATAAGACCACGGTTGCTGGGACATATATTCCAAGCTGAATGGTTGGTAAAACATCCTAGTGGGTGTTCACTTCGGTTTATTATGGCTAAGGAAATTTTCAAAGGATTTGGAAAGGCAAAGAGCCATTAATTGACATTTTATTTATGAAAATAATGGAAATTAGGAGAAAATGGAGATGAAAGGTCACAAGTTGCATGTGAGGAGGAAAATGAAGAAAAATAATGGAAAATGAAGAAAATAGAGGCCTCATTAATAAAAAGGCTTCTGAGAATTAGTGGGCATGCTTGGTTAGTGTAAGCTTGGTTAGTTTAGTTTTGGAGCTCTCTCATTATTCTCTCTCTCTTGGACACTTAGAGTTTTCTTGGAGCACTTTGGCATTGGGTCAAGAAAGGAAAAGAAGGCAAGAGGAAGCAAAGATCAAGAAAGGAAAAGTAAGATCAAGCAGCTACAACAAGATTCCTTGCAAGTATTGATTTGCATGTGTGCTTTCCCTTCTATATTTGGCATGCATGGTGTTGCATGTGGTTTTTTTTTCTGTCATGGCATGGATTTTTCTAGGTGTAACACTTTTTTTTTCCAGCCTAGCCTTGCCATTTCCTAATAGCCTTGATGAGATGGGTTCTCATACTTCGATTAAGCTGGATTGTCGGATGGATTGGAAGTTGACTGGGGTGAATCTCTAAAAATGAAAAACACATGGCTTAGTGGTCCCTGAACCAGACTGTGGATCACAATAAAGCCACTAGCCTAGTAACCCCTGAGCCAAACTATGTGTTGACGTAATGCTAGGATTGTGTACCTCGGTGAGCCTAGGAATCCTTGCTATTGAATGGTGGGATATACAGTAAATCCAAGAGGTGGATTTCTCTCTGTTGGGCCTAGTAGTCCTAGGATGGGATGTATGGTAAATCCTGGAGAGTGGGTCTCGTTGTAGGGCTTAGTGATCCCTAGATTGGACTGTCGATTACGGTAAAGCCTGAGATATATGAGATTTAATCAGAATGGCCACACTCATACATTGCAGGGACTCCAGGCAGGTGCTCTTACTATAATCAACTCGCATCAAGTGGAGAAGATTTTTAAAAAGAGGCATCAAGGAATAGTAGCACAATTTAATGCCATCCATGCCATTGAATCCACTCCTCCTAACATTCACCCCGATATGAAACAAGTATTGGATCGCCACTAGTGGGTCTTTGACAAACCTAAGGAGTTGTCACCCTCTAGGGTTGAACATGATCATAACATCCCTTTTCTCCCAGGTACCCAGTTTCCAAATATCTGCCCCTATCGATATCCTTTTGCATAAAAGAATGAAATTCAAAAAATCTTAGGCTTTTGTGATCCATAATTTAGTAAGCATGTCTTTTGGATTAATCACATCAATATTATTTAGTCGACATTTCAAACTAGCTAATGCGGTTCATCCTCAGGACAAAGTTTAAAAAATCTATAGATCCTAATGAATAAATAGCAAGGAAGCATCAGAGTCCAGAATTAGCCGTTAGAAACTAACCATTAGGAAATTAGTTATTTAATTAATAAATTAATGTACTTTTAATTTTTAAATTCCAATTATTTATTATTTGATATTATAATAATTAATATATGTATAATAATTTTAATATTATAAATAATAATTAATTATTTATATGTTATAAATTATCCGTTAATTGTTTATATAAATATTTAATTATTTATTTATAATATTAAATTATTATACATATATTAATTATTATAATATCAAATAATAAATAATTGGAATTTAAAAATTAAAAGTACATTAATTTATTAATTAAATAACTAATTTCCTAATGGCTAGTTTCTAACAGCTAATTCTGGACTCTGATGCCTCCTTGTTATTTATTCATTAAGATCTATAGATTTTTTCACCTTTGTCCTGAGGATGAACCACATTAGCTAGTTCGAGACATCGACCAAATAATACTAATGTGATTAATCCAAAAGACATGCTTACTAATTCAAAAAACCATCAAGGAAATCCTTGAAGTCAATGTTATTATTCACAGCACCAACCCTTATTCATCTCCAGTGGTCATGGTTTTAAATAAATACGATGAATGTTACATGTGTCCCGAATTTAGGGCCCTTAACAATCTCACTATCAAGGATATATTTCCTATTCTAGTAGTCGATGATCTGCTTGATGAATTGCATGGTGCCAAAATTTTTACCAAACTAGACCTCCACTCAAGTTATCACCAAATACAGACGAAGGAATTTGACATTCCTAAGATATCCTTTTGAACTCATGAAGGGCATTATGAATTCTTGTTCATTCCATTTGGTATATGTAATGCCCAATCCACTTTTCAGAGCCCCATGAACTACCTTCTCAAACCATATCTCAGAAATTCATCTTGGTATTTTTTAATGACATTCTCATCTACAACATAACATGGGACGCACAACTTCAACATGTTGACCAAGTAGTGCAACTTATCAAAGATCACAAATTATTTGTCAAATTATCCAAGTGTTCATTTGGCATGGAAGAAGTAGAGTATTTGGGACACATTGTGGGCTGTGAAGGAGTGAGGGTTGATCTGAAAAATATTCAGGCAATGCAAGATTGGCCCTAACCAAAAACATTTAAGAGTTTGAGGGGATTATTGGGTCTCATGGGCTACTATATCAAATTTGTCAGCAATTATGGATGCGTGGCCCAACCCCTTACTAATATTCTCAAGAAAAAATCATTTCTCTATACTTATGCATCCCAACATGCCTTCTTGGCTCTCAAACATGCCATGTGCTCCACTCCATTATTGGAATTACTAGACTTCAAAAAACCTTTTGTGATTGAATGTGATGCTTCAAGTATAGGCATTGCTACAGTATTAATGCAGGAAGGTAGACTAATGGCTTTCACCAGTCAACAAATCAATGGAAAAAAATCTGGGTCAATATACATATGAGAAAGAAATGATGGCCATCTTACATGCAGTAGACACTTGGCGAGCATAATTATTGGGGCATCGTTTCCAAATATTCACTGACCATCATAGCCTAAAATATTTCCTAGAGTGGTGTCTATTATCACCACAACAAAATAAATGGCTCACAAAAATGTTGGGATATGATTATGAGATAATTTACAAGAAGGGGTGTGAAAATGTTGTGGTCTATGTCGTACCATGCTAATTTGAGGAAGAGGGAACCTTTCTATCCCTCTCTCTACCCATACCAGATTGGATTGAAGTAGCCCAACATGAATGGTTCTCCCACCCCTTTCTATCCCATCTCATTAACATATTACAAGAAAATCCTAATTCCTTAGAAGATAACTCTTGGAAGGATGAGGTTCTCCGCTATAAGGATCAACTAGTTTTATCCCCAATCTCCACCCTCAAAACTTGCATATTGGAAGAGTTGCACTCCTCTCTAGTTGTTGGACATTCAAGCTTTCAGAAGCCATATCCACGAGTGCACTTCTCTTTATTTTGGATCGGAATGAAGCATGACATTCTTACTTTTGTAGCCGAATGTAGAGTATGCTAGCACAACAAAGGTGAAACAATCAAGCTACCGAGAACCTTACAGCTCTTTCCACTCCCTTCTTCCATATGGATAGATGTTTCCATGTATTTCATTACAGTTCTCCCAAAGTTAGGTAACAAATTAGTCATCATGGTGGTTGTTGATAAAATTTCCAAATATGATCATTCTTTTTCTCTACCGAACCCATCTACTCCAACATTTATGGCTCAGGTTTTCATGGACCAAATATTCAAATTGCATGGCATGCCGACCTCCATTTTGTCTCATCGAGACCCCACTTTCACCAACAATTTTTGGTAGGCACTTTTCAAGCTATAGGGAACGCAACTCTAACTAAGTACAACTTATCATCCCCAAACCAATGGTTAAACAGAAGCAATCAACACATGTTTGGAGACCTATCTGTTGTGCTTCACTTCAGACAAGAAACATCAATGGGTACAATGGTTTCCTTTAACTGAATGATGGTATAATACTAACTATCATGAAGCCACCAAGATGACGCCATATGAGGTAGTGTATGGACAACTCCCACCTTCACCAGCTTCTTATCTCCCCGAATCTTCCAAAGTACAGGCAGTTGATTATCTCCTACAGAACCGTGCCACCATGATCGCTCATCTAAAAGATAATCTACATCAAGCTTAGAATCGAATGAAGCAACAAGTCGACCAACACCATTCATAGAAGTCATTTCAAGTAGCAGACTGGGTGTTCTTGCGACTCCAACCCTATAAGCCGACCTCTCTCAAAGAAAAGGGTTGCCAAAAATTAGGCCCAAAATTCTATGGGCCTTACCAGGTACTTCAACGTATAGGAGTAGTCGCTTAAAAACTGGCCCTATCGAATACTTCAAAATCGCACCCAATCTTCCATGTATCCTAGCTCAAGAAAGTTGTGAGAAACAATTGCAGGGTTCAAACAAGTTCACCAAAATTGGATGATGAAGGTTCACTTTGGCTCCAACCCAAACAGGCCCCCAATACTCGCGAAAGATGTCTCCATGGATGCATGATTAAGGAAGTCCTCATCAAGTGGAGATTCACCTCTCCAAAAGATGCGACATGGTAACCATCCACTATTCTTCAATATTTTTTGCAGCTTTAGCCTTGAGGACAAGCATGCTTTTGATGGGGGAGGGAATGTTAAGGTCCAACCATATCCCCTTTATTTATGAAATAATTGTAAGTGATTGACCCGCATTATATAAAAATAACCAAAATTAGTTATAAATGGGCCATAGTTAATAAATAAAGTGGTTAACTCGTGCTATGCAAGGGACCACTACTATTTAGGGTTTTGAATGTCATAAGGCTATAAATAGTCTTAGATAGCAAGGGAAGAATCATCAAGTTTTATTGTAATTGAGTTATACCCTTTTATAGGTTGCCCCCTCAAAGAGACAAGTGAAAATTGTATTATGCTTTTGAATAATAAAATACCTTTGCAATTTGTCTCAATTCATATGATATTTCTATGTTTCTGGCAAGATTGTTTCATATTTCTAGTATTATGTTATTCTCATAGGTCAAAAGCGTAAAAATACTTGTCAAAGTCTCCAGTGACAACTTCCAAATAACAACTACAATCCAAAATTTTGATCCCCAGCCATAAATGTTTGGCACCTAACAACAAAATTTTGGCGTTGCAGTAGATTCAAAATTTCAGCCCCAACTACAACCCAAAAACTTTGCACGTGTGAGAGATAGATTTCCCAAGAACTAGATTTAGGTCTTCTAGCTTCTTCTATCCTTCTGCAACAATTTCACTCTATTTTTTTGCTTCTTCTTCTTGTAGATCGAACTTGTCGAGTGAGTGCACCAAATAGGTCAAGTTGCCTCTCTATATATAGCCTTTCTGCTAGGTCGAATAACCCTAATTTCGGCCGACTGCATGAGGACAAGGTCGACTTGGTGTGGAGGTGAAAAATGACCTTTTTGACTAAAAAATAATTCTTTTTACATGATACAAAATCCCAAGAAGGGTCTAATAAAAATGATAATGACTCTATTAACTCAAGGCAAAATCTATAAGCCTTCAATGGAGGCTTTGACCTAGAAATCATTGACCCAAGCATGAAACCTATGCTTTAATAAGTCATTTTCCTTAATAATAAAAGTTATTTTGAAAAATACAATTATGAATACCGGCACTAGGTACATTATTCAACACCCCCCACTATTGTTTCTTTCAACTTCCTTAATTGTAGCACAATTTACTATTTTTTTTTAGTTTTTCAGGTCCTAAACTTCTGGAGTCGTTATGAGGTCCTGAACGATATTTTTTTGGAAAAGGGGCACAAGGAGTTGGGACTTGAACTGGTTGATCCTTTCCAAGGTCGTCCCCACCAACACATATGACCTCCCACGGTGGAAGAAAAGAATGAAGAGTGAGTAGGAAATCGTATCAAACTATTTCTTGATGAAGCCCTTGAGTAACAAAGGAATGAGATTATGGACAACTTTACCTAGATCCTTCGATGGATGCCCACAGGTGACACATCTTCATCTAGCAGTCACTTTGGAAGAGTCACCCCCTTCAAGGTACAAGTTAACTTCGATATCCCTATATTTGAAGTTCAAATAGATGCATATGTGGTAGATAAATGGTTGAATATGTAGCAAGGTTATTTTTCAGTCCATAATTTCTCCAATAGGGAAAAGATTACTTTTGCACTACTTAAGGTCGCCCCCGATGTCAAGGACTAGTGGGAAACTTACTGTGAGAAACGAGCCGAGGAACCCTCTTTGTTTATAGCCGCACCCTCTTGGAACTCTTTCTGAGATGATGTCAAGGAACAATATTACCCTGTGGGGAGCTATGATGACAAGTACATACAATGGACCATACTAAAACAACAAAGGGACCAAGATGTGCATGAGTTCACAAATATTTTTCATACTCTAGGTACAAAGTTGGGTATTAAATACTTTGAGAGAAATCTGGTGCTCAAATACTATAACTATCTACACAAATGAATTCAGGAAGAAAATGATTTCTTGGACATATCCTCGCTTGGTGCAACATACCGATATGCTTCCAAGATTGAACAACAATTTAAACAAAAGAAGTGAGACTTTGGATCTGCAAATCAGAAGCAAAGCAAGAGCACCCCCAAAATGTAGAAAAAAGGAAAAATCCAAGGTGGATCAGCCTAGGAATACCCATCGAAGCCACAAGTAAAGAATGACACCACAAATACAAATAAGGACACATGAAAGAGGTGTGAGTTCCACAAGAGCCCCACTCACAACACAAATGAGTGTCACACCAAGCAGTCATTGATGGTCAAGCTAAAAGCTTCAGAGTCTGATGCATGTTATGATTATGAGCTATAACCTAATAAGGGTAATAATAAGGGGAACAAAACTATTAACGTAGAACCTAGTGCCATCATTGCTGCCGCCAAGGTCCAGAAGAACGAGCTCGAATATATAGATGAGGGGGAGTGTCTCTTCCACTCACAGATGTGGGTGAAGGATCCTTCACTGCAGTTCATTGTAGATAGTGGGAGCCAAAAGAAACTCATTTCAGTAAAGGTCATTAAGTGGTTGGGCCTACTTCCCACACCACACCCTCAACCATACACCATCGGTTGGCTTGGCCAAGGACGATATCTCTGCGTCAACCAACAGTCTCGCCTTCCCTATAACAACAAGCTATTCACGAATGAGGTATTGTGTGACGTTTCTCCTCTTGATTTTTGTGATGTGTTATTAGGCTAACCATACTTGTAGAAACATCATGTTGTGTATGAATCTAGGCCTCACACTATTTTATTACTTTGGGAAATAAGTTATACAAGATACCATATGTAGCTTTTTCCTACTGCCATCTCTTTGATCTCTACTACGCAATGCAGTAAGATCGTCTCTCAGACTGGGAAATTTGTTTCTTTCTGATTCGATCTCAAAGTAAGGGATCCATGGCCCCGGAAAGGGTTCCCAATGTAGTTGAAGTAGGTGGATAAGGTCATGGAAGAATACAGGGACATCTTCTCCTCACCATAAATATACAGGGAATATTTAGTAGGGAATTGGAGGAAGGAATATTCTACTTTAGGTGAAGTAGTGGAGGCTACAATCTACAGGAAACTTGTGGGTTCACTTATGTATTTGGTGAACACGCGACCATACATGTGTTATGCAGTTAACCAACTTAGTCAAGCTATGGTTAAGCCAACCAAATTGTATTGGAAGGCAACAAATCATGTGTTGAAATACCTCATAGGCACCACTCAGTTTGGTCTTTAGTACAAGTCGACAGAGGGGGTGAAGATGCAAGGCTTCACAAATGCAGATTGGGCGGGTAGTCCATCACACAGAAAGAGCAAGTCAAGAGAAATTTTCAGTGTTGGGTCAACATCAATTTCTTGGTACAACAGGAAGTAGTGATTTGTTGCACTCAGCTCAGCAGAGGCATAGTACATGGATGCTAGCCAAGCAACATGTGAGACTATCTGGATGAGAAATATCCTTGTTGGGTTATTTGGTCAGATGATGGATCCTATAGTGATTTACTGTGACAACTAGAGTTGTATCAAAGTCTCTGAGAATCCATTTTTTCATGATCGGTCCAAGCATATCGACATTCGGTATCACCATCTACGAGATTGCAGAGGAGAATCATGTCGTTGGAGTATATTCCTATAGAGGAACATGATGCAGATATTTTGACAAAGGCATTATCAAGATGAAAATTTGAGTTCCATAGAGGCAATATCGGGGTAGCAGATAATCCATTTCTTATTGAGAGGGAGTGTTGAAAATGCAACAAGAAATTCCTAATTTAATTTTCCCTTCAATTAAATTAGGAGAAAACCAAAATTCCACATCACAAGACAACTTGAATGAGTTAACTAAGTTGTTATCACTCAGTTAGATTAGTTAATTCGAGTTGAGGGCTTAACTTGAGTTGTGTATAATGATTCCTAAATTTTAGGAGCATAAGTTGAGTTAATTTCAATTGTAACAATTAATTCAGTTAAATTGAGTTAAGGCCAGTTAGACTAGTTCTAACTGTTGGAGGAGCTAGTAGGAAGTCTAGCAGTGGAGTGCAACTTTAGTGTTCAACCAGTTAACTGATCAATAAACCTTAATTAACTCATGCATGCATGAAATTAGAGTTACCGAATTGAGATTGGAGTTCAAGGAAAGTGTAATATTAGTTGTATAATTATCCAAGTTGTATAGGTGGTGCACACAGTCAGAGAGTGGGCCTACAAGGATTGCACAATTCTAATTGGGAATTTCCCTAATTAATAGGGGGCTAATTCCTTGAGGAACAATAAAAATAAATAGGGAATTGGGAAATCTTGTATTTGGTTAAGTATTGACCAGATCTTGTCTAGGAAGCACAGAGATAGATTATACTAGTGCAGAGGTTGCTCAGGCTTGAGAAAGCATTGTATTTCTTCTCTATTTTCTGACTAATGCAATACAGATCAAAAGGGGTTTTGAGTAGTTTCTTTCCCATTAGATAAATCTCTGAGAATATGTGATTGAATCTTGTCTCATGTTTATGTTGTGATTTCTTGATCATTTAATCTTTTCCACCCCTGAGTAGAGAAGATTCAAGTCTTTTGTTTTAGAAAATTACATAAGTAGTTTGAATATACAAGGAATTTCTACATAAGACGCTCCCTATGTGAGGAAGCCTTTACAATGAATGGATCGCCTGAGGGACTAGGGAGACAAAGAAGGGGGTACTTAAACTTGGAAGGTGTGTGACTACAAGGAAGAGGAAACCTAAGTAAATTGGTTTCCAAGGAGACATGTGCATACTCACTGGGATCAGAAACACATTGGGTTTGTCCCATATTTCAATGGGATGAGTTTGTTCCATGTGGAAGCTGACAATGAACGACATGAATAGACATGAATATTTAGGACATGGTAAAATGTTGTTGATGTAAAGAGCTATAGCTATAAGGCTAATTTTTTTTTTCTCGGTTATAGAACACCAAGGATGATGTTCCTTTAATGGGGAGGGGTCTGTAACATCCTCCTATTCTAACTTTATTCTTTGTAATAATAATTGTAATTTTAACACTAATTTGGAGAACCATAGTTGGTTGGAACTCTAATTAAACATCTGACAATTATTATTTAAAAATAATTGATTACATAATTGGCAAAGGGATATCCTTATGGGTCCTTGGTTTGAGGGAAGATTTCTTTCTTGTCTATTAGAAATAAATTACCCATACCCAGCTGAATTAATGCCACAATTACTTGTAGCCAAGACAAGCCATTTTCTAAGAGGTTTAATATGATGTGATTGGTGCTAAACTAAGTTGGCAAAGCCATTGACAACCATTGTGAGATTGGAATTGGGTGGTGGAAGCAAAGGATGGTGATCAATACCTTTTCCCCTCTTATAGATCGAAGAGACATTGAAGAGGGATGAATCTTTAGGAAAGTTTAGTATGAGCCAATGCAGTGCCCTCTTGGTTGTTCCAAGGGATGAAAAAGGAGGTATGTATGTATGTATATATGTTATTGTATATATATATATATATTATATATATATATATATATATATATATATATATATATAATATATATGAACCTTAGTAATGAACTCAGGGTTCTCTCCCCGGGGAATTTTGTGTTGGAATTTGGTTCTCAAATTAGTGGAGGCAGTTCAATTTTTGGATTGGATGGCATAAATATTGACAACACACAAAGTTTGGTTTCTAGTGGAACTAGACTGTGCCTCTTATTCTAATATTTGAGGTTTTTATACCTTGAACCAATACCTAGTGACTTTGGGTGCTAACCACCTTGACTATGTTTGAGACCATTAAAATTCCTTGAGTGAATTTGTGTTTCCAAGGTATAATTCAATGATTGGATTAGACACACCACTAGGTGCTTACCAGTTAGATGTTAAACCACCCTCACAGTGAGTTCAATCCTCAAAAATATAAAAACACACCTATTACTTAAATCTGGGTGAAGCCCCATGTTTTGAATCTTATGAGAGTTTGACCAATCCATTGGTGTGAATTTACCATTATATATGCATCCCCTCAAGATATGTATCTGACTTGAGAGTGGCCAACTGCAAGAAATTTTATAGTGTATGTAGCCTATGGTTGGGTGGAGAGTAGAAGTCCCTTCTCCAGTTGCCAACTAATTTAACTCATTTACATAAGTAGAATGGTTTATGCACATTTGATTTATGGATGATGAGTTATGCTAAATGTGTTAACAAACATATATGCTTCTGTAAGATTCATAAATGAATGCTTAAATATCTTTGTATCCATGGTTCACAACAACCAAAGATGTCCATGGCTATATGAATATTGAGTGATTTATGGATGATGAGTTATGCTAATTGTGATAACAAGTTGATACATGCTTCAATATGATACATGAATGAATGCTTAAATATATATTTATCCATGTTTGATATCTACCTAATATTTTCATGGATATATGAATATTTAGTGTTGTTAATTCTACTATAGAAGTCTAAACTTACAACTTATGTTATATGTTGAGTGATACATAAATTTCTAGACTGTGATGTCTAGTATTATGTTTATGGTTGATATGTTAATAGAGTGCAATGTTCTCTTTCTCTTGGATAGTATGCCTAAGGGATGGAATAGGATATGCATTTAATGGACTAATGTTATTTTACTATAGGATCTATAATTCCTCACACAATATTATCAGCCTTGAATACTTGGATTATGGATTATGAATTGTTGATAACTTACATATTTTAAACTGAATGGACACCTAAGTTGTGCTAATAATTACTTAGACCACAAGTAATGTGGCAAGCTACAGGTTTAGGTACATTGATGTCACTATGGATGAAAATTGTAGTATTAAATGTTTAGACATACTACATCGTTTAATGATTCGACCATAATCCTCATTCAAGCATGCAACCCTGCATCTTTCATGATTATTTAATTACTCAATTAAATTTCTCTGAACTTTTATACCACCTTTCAAAGGTTCAAGAGAGTCGGATTTCCTATAGGGCCTTTTCGTACAACTTGCAATTAGTGTGGACTTGGATTTTGAGATTATGTCCTCTCTCTTAAATTATGAAGAAGGAGAAACTCAAACCGTTGTTTGTTACCAGTTATGGCAAGGTACTGTGAGGGCCATGGTTTCAATCCTTGGATAAATTATCTTTGTAACTAGCGAACAGGATCTCCCATCTCATCATTTACCCATGGCCAACTTGATGATGTGGCCTTTTCTTTGTTAGGACAAATTTTATCTAATAATAAGAGGTTGGGTCTAATGGGACCCACAAGCCTGTCTTGACGTGGTAGTGCCACGAGGGCCTAGTAAGGACCATGCGCAATACATGTAGGAACTTATCAATGTTTAATCCATGGGTGTCATTGTAAATGAGTGTATTTTAGTGGTGTGATCATGAGTAGCAAAGATCAATGATGCACGATTACACAAGGGATCCCTTTTTCCACCATGGGTTAACAAAGGGGGTGGTCCAACATGGGGATTCTCATCATGGGTCCCCTATTTAATCATGTGCCACTTTCGTACAATTCAACTGAGGTGCAGGGAAGATCAATGGTCCTTGTTTATCTCAAGCCCCTTTGGATCGAACAGGAGTTAACAGGGGGGTGGATGAAACTAGGTATCTCCCAACGTTAAAAACCACCCAGATCTTGATATGGTTGGTGGTATCAGCGTGGAATCCCACCCAAGGTGATTTGGCATGGCTGGGACCACCAACAAATGCATGCTTAGCTTACATGGAATATACATGGATGCCACATGGAATTATGTAATTGGATTAAATTAAATTGGGCATAACTTTCAATCAGAGATTTAGATCAATATGAAATTTATATTGTCGATAACTATCAACAAGCTAAACGGAATGACGGTCTTAGTTTTGATATTTGAATAAGTTGGAAAAAGAGGATTTGTGACCACATCTTCATAATAGATCATGGAGATAAGGTCAATTCAATAAGTAACACCTCCCACAACCCGAAATAATACAAGCGGGTGGGATGGGGTGTTACAACTACTTTATTGTTGCAAGAAGATAAGACATTGCTTTTTTATGACATCCATAGCCTACCATCGTCCATTAGTAACTAGGATCAACAAATTGAATGTCGGAAAAAGGTCCATAGGGGAATGCCATCAAGTGCATGGTGGATAGGTGATAAAAACGTATTAGGAGATAGAGTGGAGCATACAATTAGAATTTAACCCCCATTGTTGTTTAGAAGATAACTTTTGTGCTATCTTGCGAATAAGGGAACAAAAATCAATAAAAAACAAATTGTTGGTCACTGAAATCACTGAGAAGAAATGAAATTAAAGAAATTCTCTATGAGATCATTAATTTCAATTGTTGAAGTAAATCCCTGAAGAAAATTGTGATCACATTGTTGACCATGGTGTATCAATTACCAAAGTAATCAAGTGTTCATATTCAATGCATGTGATTTTTTTTACTAGAGACTTTGTTTTTATTCGACATGTAAAAAAGAATGTAGTTCAAATTGTTTAACAATTTAAAGTGAGGACAAATCAAAGGGTTAAAGGGTGATAAAGTGGATGTTTTGTAAAAAGGTCTTGTATCTTATTTGTAAAATGAAGTGAGAAGTGATTTACATTTTCTAATTAAAAAGGGGTTACATTACCTTTCACCTTTCATCGAAAAAGATAATAACTCATAATTGAGCAAGTATTATTCTCATCTATGTACTTAAACTTTAATAAAAGATATATTTTTGTGTGATAGTTTAGTCCCACTTTTAGGACACAATGTTCATTTTTCGAGTGGAGTGGAACAAATTGTGTTGATCTTGAATTCTCTCATTTTCTCTTTTTCATTTTCAAATGGCGAACAGTAAAATTGGGTTGTCTAAATTCACTCACATAAATTATTTTATTGGGGAAAAAGAATGAAACCTATATTCATCACTAAAGAATTATGGGAGGTGATAACTAAAGGTTATGATTACCTTTCTAGTGAAGAATTTAAAGCATTGGATGCCAATGGAAATAATTTTTTGAGGAATCTTATAAAAAAATACGATGAATCACTTTTAGTCATGGGAAGTGAAATTTTAAACCAATACTTCTAAGATTTCGTGATGTTGAATCATCTAAAGAAGCATGGTATATATTAAAGAGTACAAATGAAGGAGCAAGAACAACCAAATTTAAAAAATTAATAACCAATTTTCAAAATGCCAATATGCATGGTAATGATCAGTGAATGATTATATCATAAAAAATGGAGGATACTATTGATTGAATGAGATCATTAGGAGAAGAAATTCCAAAAAGGGTATTACTCAATATTTATTATTATTTTTGTTTTTTTGTTGGATTGACTTGCGAGGGATTTGAACCTTGGATCTCATGGTTTACATAATACTTCATAACACGATGATCGCCAATTTAGCTACCCCCTGTGGGGATAATTTAGTTTTTTCCACTAGATGTAGAGGAAGAGAAAGAAGTAGGGGATAATATCATAATCAAAGTTAATAGAATCATAATTGACATCAACATAGTTCAAATAATTCTAGTATTAGGGAAATCCATCCATCTCAAGAGGTGGAGGAAGAAGTCCAAGTCAAATTTCAAAGGAAGAGCTAGAGGATGATCTCATGGAAGAGGAACAAGAATATATGGGTCTGTATAAATATACAGAGGATAATGTTATTATTGTAGTTGATTTGGTTATTTTGAGAAATATTGCAAAGATAAAATGCATGATATTGAAAATAAAGGTGCCAATATCATTGTCAAAGAAACCATAAATGAGAAACTATTTATATCAAGTTTAATGGGCACACAGTGAAGAAAGCAAGGCTTCATACATTGATTTAGGATATTCAACACATATGACATCTCAGGAGAAATTATTTTTAATAATAGATATCAATTATTTTAGTAAATTGATACTTGGAAATCATAGTGCATCATATGTTAAAGGGAGAGGCATAATGACAATCCCAACATTGAAATGGAAAAATAAAGTCTATTTTCAATATATTTTTAATAAGAACATTGAAATAGAAACTTAGTTTTGTAGGACAAATGATGGAGGAGAACCAAAAGTTGGTGTTTGATAATAAAGAGTGTTTAATCATGGATAATATCAACAAAAATACAATTGTGGCAAGAGGAGAAATGGTTGCAAATAATATTTTCAAACTCTCTTTTGCCTCAAGTGAGTAACATCATTTGAAATCCATAGAAACAAATGGTAACAAGCTTTGGCATTTGAGAATGGGACATTTGGATCTAAGAATCTGGTGTTGATTTGGGTTGAACCGTTATAATATTTTTCATCCATATTTATCCATTCAGAGTGGAAAAAGTGGAGGAATGAACTCACAAGGAATATTTTTGCTCATGGGTCCCAGTTTGGTGAACTAGGGTATGAAATCGTCCTGAAGAAGTCTGAGCCATCAAATGTTGAACCTTTTTCGCTTAAGCGCCACATCCCCTAGTTCTATTCTAAACGTAGAAACCTTTCCAATGAATGAAGAATTATGTCAATTAGAATTTGTATGCAAAAAATATTCCACTTGGAAGTTGATCTTCTTGTTTTGATCACCATGAGTTGAGAGGATTCCATGTCAACACCCATTATTAATGGAAAATGGGCTAGCGATGTGATCATGATAAAGAAGACTCTAGAATAGGTAATATTGTAACTCTAATTAAGATTCGAAGTAGTCAAAATTAATAACTAATAGACTATCGAGTTGTGTTATAACTAGGCCACTAGGAGGAAAAGGGGTTACATTCTATTCAAGTCCATTTTGTTCCATAGATAAATAGAGTAGTTGAGAGTGGATAGAAAGAAAGAAAAATAAGAGGGTTTTGTTGGCTTAAGGGGGCCTAAACCAGGTTCAGAGTTGTTTGCGCCAACCAACAAAACCCTCAACTGTTAGCCCTTTCGGCAGCAACCTGCATAACACAAGCTATAGTATCAGACGAAGCATTATAGGGTGATGATAGAACCAGGTTTCTGCAACCAGGGATATGTGATAAATGGTTCTTAGGCTCTGATAGCTTAGATCGGCCTTCGCGCATATCTGTAGTCTTCTCAAGATTCTTTAGTTATCTAGGTTAAAACAGCCTCCAGACCTTCACGAAGGTCCATGATCAGTCTTTGTGGAGCTTAAACAGATAATCTACCTACTTTCGTGCAACACTAAACTACCCTAGATCCGAGTTCGCACAGATTACTTAATTCCTCATAAAAAGTAACAAAAATAGCTTTTAACTTCATGAGAGTAGATAATCATTCACATCATGCATTATTAAGACATATTCAGTGACTTCATGCAACATTCATTCATTATTTCATAAAAACATACCATTAATCAAAAAAAATATAACATAAACAGATTCAACAAAAATACACATTGATTCTTCAAAAGTTGTTTTATTGATCTTCAATGTTCAGATTACAGACTCTTCCACCCTACACACTCAGTTGCAGGGGTCTGCGCACACGGCTGCGAACTCTACCCAAGCCTCCTGCACACTCAGCTACAGGAGCCTTCCCTTCTTCACCTAAGCATAGGAATCAGAGCCTTCTTCCTTAGTACTTGCCCAAGACAACAAAAATATTTCAACGTACCTAATTATCTATCAAAAGTTATCTCAAAGACTACTATGACTCAACTATTTATATCTATCCTTCATACAATATCATCGTCCACAGACCATGGGAGGATCTTAAACCGACCAAAAACAAGGGCTAAGATCCTTTTGACTCCTATCTTTCTATGCGCTCCGCATCCACATATTGTAGAGATTTTACATTCTTTTTACAAAAACGTTTACAAAATTGGGTTAAATTAATACCAAAACTAACCCTAGGGACCCTATCCCAATAGGACCCCAACACAAAGATGATGACTCACCCTCGAGTCACTCAATTGGAACTGTGATCTTACTGCAAAGACCACCCAGCTCGACCTGCATCACTGCAACTTCTGTAGCGCTATGTTTCGCTGCCTGTTGTACCTCTTCAACCAATGTCTCAGTTTTTGGCATCTCCACTGCTAGGTGCATGGTCCTTTGTATCTGTTGTAGCCCTTTGAGCTTCTCCTGAAGTGGCAAAGTAAGCTGACAAGCTTCCTTTAGCCACGACTGCAATCTAGCCTTCAACAAGGCCTCTTTCCTCTGCAAGTCATCCAACTGTGTGAGTAGTTGCTTTCCCTCCTAGAGCTTCATGAGGCATTGCGCTAGCAGCAAGGTGCAAGCTCTCATTCAGACCTCATCATATTATTGCTGCATTTCTTGAACATGTTTGTTTAACTTCTGCATGTCTGGGTCCTCCTGCAGATTCGTCCATAACTTTGTTGTATCAAACATTGAGGAGCAGTCATTGACTATGAATCCTAATGTATTCATGCCCTCCTTTATTGTTGCTTCACGCTTCTCCCGAACCTCTGGTGAAGTCATTGGCTGCAACTTCAACTGCAGCTCTACGATTTTCATCTAGAAATCGAAAGTTACCCTACCAACTTCCTCCTTTGAATCACGTACTGTAGCATCCAATTTCCTTACTCTGGCTAAGGCCCCTACATCCTCTGGTATGTTCAGTTCAAGTACTAACTTGCAGGCCTGCTCGATCATTGTTACTAGGTTCTGACGTTGTGTCTGCAACTCCTCCTTTTCCTTCAGCACCTAATTTTTCTCGGTGAACAATTTTTCATTATTGACCTTAAACTCACTGAAGATGGTGAGTGCGCATTGTTCCCTAATCCTCAATTCTTTTGAAACCGCCTGATGCAGTTCATGGAGGGTCTAGAGTGGCACCGTAGCCAAATTTAGTGCCATGTCCTTCACTGCATTAATCAAAACAGGATCCTCTTATGATCCTGTGTGAATGGACCCCTTTGGGAATGGAATCATTCTGAAGTCCAGAGTCCATTCGAGCTCTGCCACTATGCTACTTCCCTGTCTCAGGCTCTCTTGCGCTCTGCTCACTTGCCCGATGCTCACCTGGATATGCAGCTTGCGTAGATCCTTTTAGACACTCCCCAATGTATGCATGTATTTCTACTCAAATTGTTGCAGCACCTCCATTGTCGTGTCCCGTGTCTTATCTCCGATCTCATCAAGATTTCCTTCTGTCAGTACCATGGGATAGATATGCGTCTGCTTATCAGACTTATTCTTTTTCCATTGTCCACCCGTCTGCTCCTACCCACATCTCTTCCAAATGAAAGGAGTGCTCTACTGCTCACCGTTGCCTCCTCCTTTCTCTAACAGCTCTTGCTCGTCAGTGTGATGTGAAGCAAACTTTCCACCCTCCTCTATATCCTATTGTTCCTTCTTTTCCTGCTCTTTAGCAGCGTGCTCCTTCTCCATCTGGTCCTTCTCTGCAACTGCCTTAGCAGCATCCTTCTTCTTCTGTTCGGCCAAGGCACGTACAACCTTCTGAGCGACATCCTTCTGCTTCTATGTAGCAGAGCTCTCTGTGCCTTTGTATGTTCCAACATGTAGTGTCATAGGTTCACGCCACTTTGTTGGCTAATACCCTACAACTTCTTGCACATCCATCTTGGACACCAAATAAGGTAACAGATGCCATGTTTGCTCTGGTTCCTTCCGCATGTGGATTGACACATTTTGAAAGTCAACCTTGAACTCCGCGTAGGCTGTCAATTGTTTGAAAAAGGTTGGGGACAGCCTTGGCCTCTGATTAGGCACCATCCAAAGATCCATCTCCATGAGGACCCATAAAATCTTTGTCTCCTTTATTCGTGCCGGATTCTTTGTAGACCATAGCGAGGCAAACCACAGTGCCTCGAGTATATCTTTTTTATGTGGAGGAAATTGGTTGTCCTCCAAAAATTTCCAAGCAACTAACACGATAGACAATAAAATCCAAGCATAATGGAATGACTTGCTTTCCTCTTAGGGTTCGCGACAGTTCGCGAGGGACTCCTGGCATAGATATTTTACCCAATTGTACTACACGCCCTTCGCGCACTCTGCAGCAAGTGATACTACCGACGCCGGAACTTCGTCCACGCGACACTTCCTCATGATCTTTTCTACGAGGATCTAGGCAAAGAAATGTATTGCCTGGTCTTGAATTACGCGACTTTTTCACCAGACCATACTCTTTCTTCATTTTGTCAGCTAATTATTTCTCCCATAGTTTTCCATCCAAACTCCTTGGCAGGGTCTATGCCTTTGTGAGGCAACTTCACTATCCTATGGATCAACATGTCTATTATTTGAATGGGTTTCCCAAGCCATAGAATACCATCATGCACCAATACGAGGAGCTGGTGCACACAGACTGTATTGACAGCTGAGTGATGATAGTGTGACACTAAGAGTATGTTCAGCAGCCCCGCCTGCTCAATGTCGCGGACCCACTTCACGGGCTCCAACTGCGTAACCCCCATTTCATCATAGTATATCTTGGTCATATACTTATGGGTCGCTAATTTCGGGAACTTTTAATGGTCCGCGAGGTCCCAGTCCTCCATTTTTAGTACCATAATTCGCGCTAACCTGGGACCTTCAAATTCGACCTGCTCAAGTAGCAGGGGAGTCAATACCACAAATTTTCCAGAATCTGAGTCCTTGGTCACTTGGGTCTTCCCTTTCACAGAGGGATATACTTAGGAAGCCTTGTGATAGGCTCGATTTCATTGGCATCGACTTCTTTGACACATTGGTACTCCTCTTCTTCTAAATCCACCACTTTTTTTGGTTGTTTGTCTTTCTCTCCTTTTGTCGCACCTCTAGATTCCTCCTCAGTGACATTCTCACTGGCATTGGATTCTTCTCCTTTTCCTTCGCGATGGTGTACTTCTCCCTTGCGGTCAGTTGTTTCTCCTTTGCGGTAGTTTTCTTTAGCCTAGGTGACCTCGGCGTCGTAGGCACAATGAGCGTAGCTTCCATACTAGTTACTCTGGGGCCTGGTGAGTCAGACACAACAACTTTTGAACTTATGGCTTCAGTGGGGTTTGTAAAGGTCATTTTCTCCATGAATCACTCTCAGGTTCTTGCAGTGTAGTTTTGAAACGAGGGGTGTGTTACAAACTCTTCCCAGAATGCATGATCCATACGCTTCAGACAACAAAACGTGCAAGAAATTCTCAGAATGCAAAGTTTTCTTCGTTGGACCAACATGCATAATTTATAAGGGTTTTGAATTCAAATTCGACCGTTACCCCCAAATTCTGATAATAAATGCTCCTTTGGCAGCAGATCTCTAAATATTTTCTCAATAAATAGTGCCTACTTGCTCCTCTTAACTAAATTTTAGCCATCAAATCATGAATAGTAACCTCAAAGGTTACCTCTAGACTCACATGTGCGGAACCATCCTGCATGGTGCAGTTCATGCAGCGCAGCTTCACCTGTCGCACCCCCATCATTCGTCGTGCAACCTTCCTACCAAGCGTTTCCCTCAGTCGAGTAGTGTAGTTTATAGTCCCGCAATCCCTTGCAGCTGCCTAGATTACTAATATTGTCCTACTGCCATATAGTCATTGCGCAGGGGCAGGATCCCCTATGTATAGCTTCAATTTACTTTTGTTCACTTTTCCAGGGAAGGGTTCCCCATTTAGCTTCTCGAGCTGAACTTCTTCACCATTTGTGATCTCTTTAATGACATATGGCCCCAACCAGAGCACTTGAAATTTTCCTGGGAACTTCGTGAACTTGCTATAATATAATAGCACCAGATCATCCTTGAACGTCTGCAGCTTAATATTTCAATCATGCCATTCTTTTTCGCATTTCTTTTGCACTTGCTGATGAAATCCTGCAAGGAAGAGGTCTTCTTCCAACTCCATGAGTTGTGCAAGCCATTCCTCCAAGGTCTTGCGGTCCACCATCTCAATCAAGGCTATAATCCTTAAACTGGGCACAATATACTCCGTCAGCATGATTGCTTCAATTCAATAGACCAACCTAAACGGCGCTTGTCTTGTTAACTTCTTGCAAGTCGTCATATAAGCCCATAAAATAGCAAGTACGTGCATGTCCCAGTCATTCCTCTGCACATTTCATACCTTGTTTAATGCATGCTCCAAAATCTTATTAAAATATTCCAATGTTCCATTTGCTTTTGGGTGATAGGGCATACTCTTCTGATGATATACCTAAAATTCTTCCAGCATCACGCTGATCCATTCATTCAAGAAATGTGCACCCAAACCTTGTTAAGACATATTCAAAGAGAAACTTGGAAGCAATGGCAGCTGCACAATCCCTCATTGGTTTCGCTTATGCCCATCTGGTTAAGTACTATGTCATAGTGATAATATACCACACACCTGTCTTCTTTCTTGGTGGTTGTATCGGACCTATAAAATCAATGGACCATTTCTCAAAGACCTATAATGAAACTTGGGGATTTAAAGGCAATTCATCCCTTCACGAAGGTTGCCCCGTCCTTTGGCAAGCATCACACGCCTTGTAATATGCCTTAGAATCCTTGTGTAACGTTGGCCACCATATCCCAGCACATAAAATATTTCGTGAGGTCACTTTCCCTACATAGTGGCCTCCTGCCACTCCTCCATGAACTTCAGCTAAGATACTAGTGCGTCCAAACTCCGGAACATGCCTACGCAATATCTCATCCGACCCCATATTATACAAATGACCTACAATTACTGAAAAATATATCGCGCGAACTAATAACTCTTTCTTTTGTTGAGTGGAATATCCTTGAGCTCTTCCCATCATCAAAAACTGAATAAAGTCAGCAAAATGGTCATCTGCAATGCGTACCACAAAGAGTTGCACACCTAGTAATCCTTCCTCCAAGCTATTAGGTTCTTCGCCTGTTTCAATCCTTGATAGATGGTCCAGGCCTACATTCAATCTTCTAGGCTTCATAATTGCCATGAATTCATACTCCTAGAACAATAGCAACCATCTGTAGATCTCCCCCCCCAACACAGGCTTATTGACCAGGTACTTCAGCGCAAAGTGATCTATATACATCTTGAAGTGTTAACCCAACAAATAATTCTTGAATTTCTGTAGCGCATAGACCATCGCCAACCTCTCACACTTGTAGTGGAGTAATTCTTCTCAGCTTTGGATAACTTTCTGCTCGTGAAATCTATCAGATGGTCAATATCACTTTTTCATGCTTATGTTAATATTGCTCCTAACGCAATGGAGAAAGCATCAACATGCACATGAAACTCCTTTTTCCAGTCCAGAAACACCACAATAGGCATTGTCACCATATTCTCCTTCAATTCATCCAAGTTGTGCTGACAGTCTTCATCCCACCAAAACATCGCATCCTTTTTTAGCAATTTTTCCATCGGTGCGGTTATTTGGGCATACGCCTTGATGAACTTTATGTAGTACCCAGTGTGTCCCAATGTCATGCACAACTGTTTCACGTTCATAAGAGGTTCCAAATTCACAATAACGGAGATCTTCGTAAGACCCACCATCAATCCCTGCTTACAGACAACCTGGCCAAGAAAAATCCCAAAAGGCACACAGAATATACACTTCTTCAAGTTCAGTGCGATCTGAAATCTTCGACATGAGGCACAGACTGGCAACATGGTGCTTTACCAACCCAAACATAGTTTGATCATTGAAATATACTTCCAAGAACTTATGAATAAATTATTTGAATATCGTGATCACTACCTGGGAAAATATTGCAGGCGCGTTCCTCAATCTAAATGGCATAATTATAGATTGGAAGCACCCACGTTAGTTGCAAAGGTTGCTTTGCTTCGATCCTCCAGTGCGATCTTTATTTGATGATAACCAGAAAATCCATCAACAAATGAATATGCTTCCTATCTGCCAACATTCTCTAATACTTCGTCAGTAAACATTGTTGGAAATGGGTCATGCACACATGCATCATTCAACTTCCGCAAATCCACACATATGTATATTTCGACCTTATGTTTTTTTTCTTGGACCATCATTGGGCTTACCCAATCAAATTCTTCTACAGGTTCAATAATGTCAACTTCCAACATCTTATCCAGTTTTAGGAGCACCTTTTCCTTATGATTCAGTTGATAAGGGCGCTACTTAATAGGCTTCGCATCCAGTTTTAATGTAATCTTCATAACACTTAAATCTACAACAATCCCTTCCAGATCTGGAAACTTTGTTGGAAACAAATCCTGGTATTTGCGCAGCATCTCAACTACCTTACCAACCGTATCTTTGTCCCAGTAATCTCCAATCTTCGGGAACTTGGGTTCTTCTTCAGACCCAATGTTTACCTATCGATTTTTCAGAGGCTCTGATATATTTGGGTTCGCTACCTTTGGTCCTTTGACATCGCGTTGTCCTTCAGTCTCAGGGATGGTGATATTTTTTGGGTCATCCTCTTCTTAAGCCGTCACATTATAGCATTCCAATGCATGGCGTATGTGTGTGATCCAATCCAGTTGAGTCCATTCCACTGTTCCTTCGGTGTTCTAAATATAGCTTATTTTATTTCTTGTAATGCTTCATCAATACTCTCAAACCCGTCCTCGAAGATGAACGTTAATAGAAAACTCTCCCTTAAAACATCCCATGGTGAAGCTATATTTCCAAATACCAGTTCAGTGGGATCATATCTAACGTATGACGGAATATACGCACCCATTTTGGTTGTGGTTATGTTCCTCGGGCCTTAGTTCATCGCACTAAATCATCGCGTGGATCATCCTTCCCACTATAATTTTCTGTCATTCTAGTATGAGCATAGCCAAACCTTAGATTCATCATTCTACAGTATTCCCTCCATCTCACAAAGCTTTCCTTTTGCGTACCCCACCAATGGGCAGGCGTAGCATGCAGCGCCAATTCCAATTCCTGGAATCAATGTTCTTCTAGTACTTTGCATTCAAATTCATCTAAAAAAAATTCCACATCAATCAACCCATCATAATGAGGAATGTTTCTTACCTCAGTCGAAACACACTTTAGCGACTTGGTCATCATATTACAGTGGTGCGTAGATACTTCATGCAACCTATTCTTCCAATTCTCAAGCTCTTCGTCTGAATCTGAGGCGCAGGAGCTATCCCTGTACTACATGATTCGTACATTTTCTGTAGGATTGATCCAATTCTCATCATGCATTGTTATCTTGTATATTTGATCGATATGATCGTTACTTTCTACATAGTCGCGCACAGGCTTAGTACAACGCATTCCTTCTACGAGGTCTAATGGCACTACGACCCTGAGCGATTTCTTCTCAAATGACATCTTCCATTTATTTAAGTTAATTACCCCATTCATATCAATAGCCCAGTCAATTCCTAGCAGCGTCGGGTATGGGTTACCGTCATCCACTATCTCAATGACCTTGAAATCAGCTAACGCACTTGCACCCTTGATTTCCACTGTGACACCATATAAGTGCCCCATTGGGAAAATCTTCTGCTTATTTTCCATGCGCAACTGAATAGGATACCACTCCAGCGTAGATATCCCCATCCTTTACCATGTCTACTTAGGAAACACATTCACATCAGACCCTAGATCCAAGATTACCTGGTCCATTTCATAGTCACTTATCTGTGCAGTTAACCTCATCTCGCGCCCTATTCATGCCTTATGCTTACCAATATTTCTAACTATGCGTTGTTCAATAGGAATCTCTTCCTTATTGGAAGACTTATCTATTAAGTCTTGCAGTCCTTCGACAGTTTTTTGATCCTATAGAAACTTCATACGAGTCTTAAGGAAAGTATATAGTATGGAAGGATCTACTTCCTATTACACATTATTCTCCACTATTTTATCCTAACTTCCTAAGGTGGAGACCTAAGCGAAGTTCTTCTTTGCTTCCAAGAAAGTTTCTTTATCACAATTCAGATCAAATTTGACTTCCTTCTCAACAGTCTTGCATACCCATCCCTCTTCCTTAGGCTACTTACCTTTATCTGTGCCAGTTTTTATACCACTCCTTAATATAATGTTTATGTTATGATCCTCTTCACAAGGCTCAACTCTCATCATATGAATTTTCTACGTAGGTTGTTGGGGTTGCACCTTCTTTTCTTGCATATTTTCCATAAGGATCGGACATTCCTCTATGACATGATCAAACTGTCGACGATACTGACATGAGGGATGCACGGGATTTGGACAATCACACTCGAAGTGCCCCGCTTCACCACAGTCATAGAAAATTACCTACCCACGCCCTTGCCCTAGTCCAACGCCTCTTCCTCATCCTCGGCCTTGGAATCCTCTACGCGCTACTCCTACGCCTTGATCCTGAGGCTGGATTTCTTCCTACATTCTGTAGGTAGGGGTTTTATCCATCATCAGCTCATAACTTCTACAATTGTTGAGGGGTCTATACAAACTTCTACAGTAGGTGGCAATTATCTGTAGCATGTTGTCCTATGACTTGACAAATAGTGCACCACAACGCAACCCCCGCACTTGTCCCAATACTAGTCTCTAGTTTTAGGGCTATAGGCCCTCCTCTTATAATATAATTCTTAAAGACAGATAAATGATCCTTATCATGTTCATG
The DNA here is from genome assembly GCA_000404065.3 of Pinus taeda. NCBI lineage: Eukaryota > Viridiplantae > Streptophyta > Pinopsida > Pinales > Pinaceae > Pinus > Pinus taeda. The sequence goes on along the minus strand of APFE031663753.1, from coordinate 37,634 downwards.
GCTTTTATATTTTAGACACCAGATCTCAGCGTGCACCTCCGGCTGAGCTTCCCATCTTTTCTTCAGGCTCTGCAACTCTAAGTGCAGGATCTCCAGCTACGAACGAATCTGTTGCACCCCAAGGTTCACACCCAGAATAGGTGATGCATGCAGCCTCATCACAATCTCGAAGGCTTCTACTTGTGTTGCTATCTTCTGTTGTGACAAAGGTATTCTTAAATGTGGCAAAATCGATGCTATAAACTAGTTACAATGTTGGGTATCTGAGATTTTCATATTAGCTTGCCTAATCTAGCACTTTAACCTCTGATAAAAGTCCCAAGATGTCTCATCGAATCTCATTCGTATCTCCTTAAATTCAGTTACTAACTACACCTCTAAATTAGGCCTATTGAACTCCTTATTCAAAGCTAGTTGGGTATCTACCAACTGTGATTTCCTAATATTGTCATCGGTAAACTCCTACCCTATCCACACAACTCCTGCAACAAACCAAAATTGTTCTGGATCTTCATCACCCGTTCCTTTAAAAATCGGCATTTTCATTGCGTTTGCCATGTTGAATGGTGGGAGTGGAGGTGGAGGAGGTGAAGGCATAGGTGTATGAGGTGGAGGTGAGGCAAAGGTGGAGTGAATGGATAGGATATCCTCGGAATACCCTAAGTTATTAACTGAACAACACTTCGTGGCGTAGTCACCACTGCCCCTTCATCATCACTTGAAGGGGGTTCAATAAGTGGACTATATTCTCGGCTAGATCCTTCGTTTCTTCTAAAGAGTCCCCCACTTCATGTAGACCCAAACATCAAGGTAACTGCATAACCCTTTTTTCACATAACAACATTTTAATCCAAGTCTTCAGTGAGTTCAAATAATTACCTTGTGGTCCTTTAAATATACTTCACTCCACTTCGCTATAGCTAATATTCTTGTCAATCATGAAATAAGTCACAAATATTCCCAATGTGCGGTCAATCCAGTGGTCCACAACCTGCGCAGTATTTCTTTCTGATGCCTCCATACGTCGCACCAGCTTAGGAGTCCACACTATAGGACAGTCAAGCCTCCATGTCCCTTGACTATCAGCCAACTTGGACAACCATTCATATATTTCTTCAGGGAACAAACAAAATAACGTGTCGATCTCGTCTATGTACAATAATCTCTGCAACCACTGCTCCTTGGATAATCTAGGGCTCCTATTCTCTAGAGCCGTGAATGCGTGTGATTTTTAATCAATCCACTTATCAAGCTCTTTCTTCGTAGGAAATCATTTACCGCACATCTCTTAGATAGATCCCGGTCCCGGAAACAGAACCATTTGTTGGCTTAAGGAAGGTTGACCCAGGTTCAGAGTTTTTTGCTTCAACAAACAACAAAACCATCAATTGTTGGCCCTTTTGGCAACAACCTACATAGTGCAGGCTACAATCTTGCCCAAAGCAGTATTGGGGGATGTTATAACCAAGTTTTTGCATCCAGGGATATGTGATAAACGAGTCTTAGTCTTTGATAGCTTAGATTGGCCTTCACGCAGATTTGTAGACTTCTATGGCTTCTTTACTAAGCTAGGCTAAAACGACTTCCAGACCTTCGTGAATGTCCACGATCAGCCTTTGAAGACCTTAAACAGGTAATCTACCTACTTTCGTGCATCAATAAACTACCCTAGATCCAAGTTCGTGCAGATCTGCTTAATTCCTCACAAAACATAATAGAAATAACTTTTAACTTCGCGAGAGTAGATAATCATTCATATCATGCATTATTAAGACAAATTCAGTGACTTCACGCAACATTCATTCATCATTTCATAAAAACGTATCATTAATCGACAAAATATAACATAAACAAATTCAATAGAAATACATGGTGATTCTTCAAAAATTGTTTTATTGATCTTCAATGTTTAGATTACTAACTCTTCTACCATGCGCAATCAGCTGCAGGGGTTCGCACACTCAGCTGTAGACTCTACCCAGGCCTCCTACACACTCAGCTCCAAGAGCCTTCCCTTCTTCACCTAAGCACAGGAAGCAGAGCCTTCCTGCCTTAGTACTTTCCCAAGACAACAAAAACCTTTCAGCTTACCCAATTCTCTATTGAAAGTTATCTCTGAGACTCACTATGACTCAACTATTTATAGCTTTCCTTCATACAATAACATGGTCCATGGACCAAAGGGAGAATCTTAAAACCGACCAAAAACAAGGGCTAATACCATTTTGACTCCTATCTATACACACGCTCTACATCCACATATTGTGGATATTTTACATTCTTTTTACAAAATTGGGTTAAATTAATCCCATAACTAACCCTAGGGACCCTATCCCAACAATTTGTGTACTATAATAGACCATAGGCCATAAGTATCATTCCTTTGTACTTACATCCATTTCCATTCAGAGAAAGAGAGAGTAGATAAGCTTCACCTTCCAGCTGGATTTTGTCTCGAAAGGGTTTCCCAAGTTGTATCTTGCATTATTGTAGTTTATGAGTGATTTTTCTAATTTTCTCTATTTTATGCATATTTATATTTTGTAGAATACATGATAAAAAGGAACTTAATAATTCCCAAAATCTAAGGAAAAATTAACCCTCATAGTATAGCTTTTGGATTGTAAGTATAATATTATCATATTTTTTTGTGATGAATTGTCTAATGGAATGTCCACAACAATTTACAAATTAGGTGTTGATATGGGAAACTAGTATGATGAATGATACTCCTTATCTTAAAGTTGATGGTGAGATTTGTGAAGGATGCATACTAGGGAAAAAACATAATAGAGCTTCTTGAACATAATTAGAAAGGCTAGAGAACATCTTGCATTAGTAGATTTAGAGATGCGTGGCCCCATGGAGATATTATCTTTTGGAAAGGCAAGGTGCTTCCTAACATTTAATTATGATTACTCAAGAAAAACATAGGTGTTATAAAGTTAATATTATGTGCACATTTTGTTTAGTTCAAAAAAATGGTTGAAAAATATAGTTGTTTGAAGAGTTTTCTTTTAATAAAAAAATAAATTTTGGGTGTTGGGGGTGGGGGTGTTGGTTGGTAACCATAATGAATGACACAATGTAAATTTTAAAAAACCATATATTCCTAACCATAATAGTGTTGTGAAAAGTGAGAATGAGATCAATATTGAGATGCATAGAAATATCTTGAAAACAAAACAACATGGACATGAGTTTTGGGATAAATGCATTCATACGACAATTTATTGTAACACACCTAGTCCCTTGATGCCTAATTAGGGCTAAATGGTGTCCAAGTTGAACCTCCAAGTTTACTTATTAAGATAGGGTTATGAGAACTTCTCATACTTCAACCTCGTTAAAACACATTTATAATGCTACCATCTCATTTTTCTTGTCAAGGGATTTCTAACGATACCAATTTTATCCAAAATCAATATTTGGCAACAAATTTATGCACACTCGAGGATATTCTCTTTAAGGGCCACATCAGCATCTGTATCATCAACTAGGCAGTCACGTGGTAAGCCATTTCACCATGTGTCACCATTGTTCAATGCTTTGTTAGCTACCACGTGGGACCAACTAGTCCACAACTATCCTATCATCTAACCAACACCCTTTGGAAAATCTTCATCAATTAACTCATTCCTTTTGCATCCACCCAGCTTGAAAATGGAACATCAATTGACAAAACCTGACTTTCCCAATATTAATCCTTCAATATCCTTTCAAATTCTTGGTTTTCTAAACCAAGAACTTTGGCAACATTACCTAGGTTTATAGCCTTACTAATTATAGTACAACTTCAAAATACTTAAACAGCACAATCATTATATGACTGGCCTTGTAGTATAAATGTACCAACCACAAATTTGTGTTACACAACTGAAAATTAAAAGGAGTTTTAAATATATACAAAAATAAAAGAAAACCTCAAACCCAATTCTTCTATAATAAATGATCAAATATTCATTACATTAATCACATCCAACTACAAAGAAGCTTGAATATAAAAATAACTTACAATGTTTAAAGTAAAATTTTATTAACAATAAAGATACAATATATAATAAAAAAGATGTAACAATCATAAAAGTGAAGAAAATAAATAATAAAAAGAGAACACATGATCGTAAGATTAGAAACAAATCCTTCATTGAGAATACTTGAATAATATTGTTCAAATATAATAGAATCAAACTCTATAGATTAAACGATCTATAATAAGAACTTCTTGACAAATGACCATATTTAATGATTGCATAAGTCAAATGTAAGCAACGATGAACATTTAAATTAATGTTGGTCTTGTTGCAGCTAGCTCAGTAAGACACTTTCAGACACTTGTATGCTACTACATATAAGAATTCCAATATATAGTTATGAAAAATATACAACAGTTCTAAACCATCAAAGACCAAATTAAATGATATCCTTCTCGGCAAGTAAGACTTCAAACCTCTATCAATGCTACTATTTAAAAAAGCCTGGTTGACAAGAGTTTATGAGATTCAAATACCTAAGCAACACAACAAATTCCTAAAATTGAAGAAATCAAACTATATCATACCATACTTTGCGTGAAAAAATAAGATCTTGTTTTCCTTCATTAAGGAGGTATTTGTACTTGAGCAAATTCCATGATAGTTAAGTAACTATCCCTTTATTTTCTTTAAACTTTTTTTTATTAACTAATCAAAGGCTCGAATAGATAGGAGGAAAACAAATAATTGTTGGGCTCCTAAAAGAAAGTTTTATCACATGACACAAAGGAGAGGGAGGACCCATATCCATTTTCATCATAACATTTCATATATCATCAATGAAATCAAAATGCACGACATTTCTACGTGTTACACACATAAGCATGCATTGCTTATGTAAATGGCCAATCATCAATTTTATTTTATCAAAATTGAAATATATATATATATATATATGAATGTCCAAAAAGTGCATGAATGTCCACATTGCACTCAGTAAATTTCCCACACATTGTCATGAAAAATATGCTACAATAAAAAAAATGAATTTGAAATTCAACCCACGATAATCTATATGAAAAAGAAAGAAACTTATGATTTTCTTTAGACAAAAAATTATCTATTGAATTCACTAATTGTTGAGTGCCCATCTGTTCTTCTTTATTTGATCCTCTAGTAGAAGTAGCTTCAAACTCAAAATTGGGATCTGAAGACTTAGATTTAAGACATTTTTTTAGAATTTGGGTTGACAGGGCTCACAGGCAGTGGTTTAGAATCATTAAATTTGGAGGTAGAAAGTGTAGCGTCGAAAAAATTATGAGATTTTTTAGTATCAAGAGTGGTGTGCTTAGTAGTAGGGTCAAGATTGAGCTATTGAGACAGTGAGGATGATTCATGAATGGTAGAAGAGTGTGAATGAGTAGGTGCATTATGGAATGTATTATTGGGCACTGTTCCTCAACCTTTATCTTGAGTCTCAGAAGGATTTTGGATAGGGTTCCAACCATCAGGGTTATTCCAAGTATTACTAGGTTTCAGAACATGAATTTCATGAATGTTAGGAAAAGGCCTCAAAGAAGGTTAGGAACTACTATGGTAAAGAAGGGGGTAACAAGCAACATTGGGAGAGCTGAGGTATAAATTTCCAATAGTGACCAACTGATGGAACTCTTCAAATAAACATTAAAGTGAACATAAAAATGATTATTTTTGTTCTTCTGAATATCCCATAAACAAAGGGTTTGGTTTCCCCTTCCTCTACCTCTGCTTTTCATTCTAGACTTAGAACTCATTTCTACAAATAAACCCAAAACATTAATAGTAACCAAACAAACCAAGCAAGTTGATACATTAGCTCATTTTCCTTTTAAACTACTACAATAAACATGTATTTAATACAAAGACCAATGAGCTCTTTTATAAATAGGAAAAGGGGCGATGAACTGATATGAGGGTTTTAAGTTAGATAAATGAGTGGTGATATGTAATATAAAAGTAGAAACCAATAAGAATTGTTTTAGAATTTTCACTTTAAGCGATTGTCGTAATTGCTTTCATACATTTTTTAAAATATCTTTTTTTTTTTGCAGGTTCAACCATTTTCCTTTTCATATTCAAAATCAACAAAGTGTTTGAATAATAAAATTATATAACAATAAAACTTTAAATATGGTTGAAGGGTGTTAAACATATCTTCTTCTAGGTAAGGATTTTACATAAAAATTAGGGTTTTAACAGCTCAAGGTAAATAGTGTAGGGTAGGCGAGAAGCTATGAAAATTTATAATGACAGAGTAAATGGAGAGCTTTATTACAAATTGACACAAATAGTTCGAACTAAGAGTAGCCCATGCAAATAAAATTTGAACTAAATGAAGGTTAGGGTGTTGCCAGCAAAGCCGACGATACCCACATTATTCAAATAAAATTGCATGTCACTGGTCCCAGGCCTTATCCACCTGATCCATGGTGAAAACCTTATTAAACCAAGTTTAAGGCCCCTTAATTAAATCTCATGCGGAATAGTTTATTTGACTATTCAATAGTTTGAACTTTAGTCAACCTTTCCAGTGGAATCTTATTCAACCTCATAAACTTTGGTTAATTCTATACCCCTCGCATAATAACCAAACCCCACTCTTTAACTTTGGTTATATTAGAACTTAACCCTAAAATATTTATCCGCTTTATTTCTACTATAATTCTTATATAATAGAAATACTCCACAAAGCACAAGTAAACCTTACATTTCCGCCAATCCACGACCTTGGCACATTTTCTTAGGCTCACCTTTATCACGTTCAGCCTCCGCCATTGATTTCACTCCCTCATGTCAACAGTTGTCGAGTCGTATTTCATTCACCCTTCAGAACTCAAATAAACTTCATTCCAGTCCATAAACTTCTCGGGTCCTCTCAAGCCCAAGTCCTATCAGCTTCAACCTCCGTTATTGATCTCATCATTTAATCTTACGGTTGATGGTACACCCGAGGAACAAACCTAATCGCCAATCCTCCACCGTTTGATCAAGGCACACTTGATCCAACAATCAGCAACGATATCAGACAAACCACTTGCGCGACGTTTACCTGACCTTACGGCGCCAATAAGGAATACAATTCCTTAATCTATAAATGTTCGGGTCCGATTTCCAAATCAAAGTTCGATCACTTTATGACCCGATATCCGTTGGATATAAGAGGCCATCAAATCTACGGTCTGCAGGACTTCATCTAGCACACGGATTAAAAACAAGCATAACCCCCACAGTTGACTGTGACCTAAAAGTTTGAAATTGAGATCGACAGCTAGGAGTGAGTGCGGGACTTCAGCCACGATTAAGACATCTATACACTCCTATCCCCGCAGTTGCTAATCACCGTCAGTCTAACAGATCTATCAATCTGATGATCTAGATCTATTCCTCCACCATTCTTCTTCCGCTAACACTTAAGTTAATCTTCGTCGTTCATTTCTTTTACTTTATGCTGCGTGACTTAATCTTGATCGCCCATCTCCTTCAACCTCATTCGTTGATCTCATAGATCCAACGACTCATGTGCATGTTTACTTCCTTCCTTCCTGCCTTTACTTTCTTCAGTTTTATGCCATTGCTTCAGTGTTCTTCTGTGGTTTCGGGTTTCTCCAGGGTTTCTGGTTTTTGGTTGTTCTGGAACACAACTCCCTCCTGAGCTTAACTCCATGTACTCTTATTCACTTTCATCCTTAAACTTCACTTGGGTCCTTTGATCAGATTCAATGATCATATCCCAATCCTATATACTCCCCTTCTCCTCTATGTCCTGCTCAAACTTCACCTACATACATATACTATGCATAAATTTCTAATTCACACACAATTCATAACTCCACTAATCAATACACACCACACACTTCAGAATCGAGTTCTCTATATTGATAAATAAATATTTACATATGAGTCTCTCTCTCTGTGGCCTGATATTCTAATCAGTGGCCTCCGTTTTCCTACCTGCCCGTTGGCTTACAGTCAAACCTCTAACTCACAACCTCTAACTAGCTAACCAGCTAACTATATAACTTGACTAACTCTTTTTATGCCTTTTAGGCTTACATTTATACAAAAGGAGTCTATAACCAATTTCTAGTTCAGATCCTTAATAATTTCAACTAAAACCTAAGAATCCTCTCAACCCTATAAATCATGAACTAATTCCTAATTCAAGATCTACAATTAATTTCCAAAGATATCAATCCCTATGAACTCTTAACTATCCTGATTCTCTCATGTTCCCATTCATTCGAGAACATTTACAATATGCCTCACAATACTTAATTAATTCTTGTTTTCATTAAAATCACTCAAAACCTAATTAGTTACATTAATTCAACACTTAGGAAACCAACTTCCTTAAAACACAAGACCCCCCTATGTCTACTAAAATACAATGATTCTTCTGAGATGAATGCTCCTGCATCATAGGGTATCTTCATTTTGATACCCACGTTGTTTATTCATGCATGAGGGTTTAAAATTTGGGTAGATACTATGAATAAAACTTGAAAAAGAGTTGTAGGTAGAATCAAGATAAGGGTTTTTGAAAGGTGGTAAAGCCAAGACTTAAGGGGCTTTTCACAATTAGAGTTGCTCTTCAAAATTTCCCTATAACATTATGAACAAAAACCCTCGATTAAATAAGGTATAGAGCTACCAAGAGCTGAATTATCACCTTTTGCAAATGGGTACTCATTTAATTAAATTATTCACAAAATAAGAAAATCCTCATAAGTGAATGTGAAGGTAACAAGATAGATGGATAAGGTGATTATGTGTAGCGGAAATAGAGTGCCACCAATCAAAGTAAAAACGTAATTTACTATGTAGTTAACCATAATAAACTTACCTGCAATGCCCACATAATGTTGACACATGGCTTGGAGGAACACCCAACAAATTTGCAATGAGATAGTAGACAAAATCCTTTCTAAACTCTCAGTTTGTCGCAAAGACTAGAATAGTAACAGTGGTAAAAACTTTCAAATAAACCCCAAATTCTCTAGGCCGAGTTGTTAAATTTCCAAATGAGAAAAACCCTCATCAAGGAGGGTTGTTGATCTACCAACAAATTCATCTTCATCCATTTATTTAACTTTTAGAATGGGTCATTAACTTCTCAGGCCATATTTTACTCTTTTCAAGAGTAAGCATTTAATGCTGAGAGCGGCACTAAGCCTCCACAAGCTAAATGTCTATAAAAAAAATCATGCAAACTAGAAGTGAATCAAATGTAAGTAATACACATTAAACCTAAAATGATGCAAAAATCTTCCAAAAATCACCGCATGGAGCACTACACAGGAGAGAGTTACACCATTTATGCAAACAACATGTCATATATGAACTTAACCAACAACAGAGCTAAAGAAAATTAGCGAGTGTATAACACTATGTTAATGCTACAAGGAGAATTGTGGCATATCAAAAATATTTCATATATGTCATATAACTTGAAGCCTTTAATATAATATGCACTAGCCTCCACAACACTTGAATTAACACATAGACCACCACCATAACTACATATGTATGTTCAATAATCCGAACTCTAACAAATAATTATGTGCCGTAACTTCAAGCCCACTAGGATAATTTATAACCATAGTCCATAGCTTAGGTTATCACATACACACACACACACACATATCATGTTTTCAAAGCATTTCCTTAACATATATAGTGTATTTCCATGATTCTTTAGATCTTACAACATGTGTAAGATCACCCCATATCAAATTCACATATGCCTTTGTGATCATTTTTTCTTTTCTTTTTAAATAAACGTATGCTCGAATTATTCATCATCATACATTTTACTTGAGATCATTCATAAACCTAGGAATAGTAATTATGGTATATGCACTGATATATAATTATGAAATATGTAGTTTCTTATGGTGCCCTCCTCCCTTTAGTCATTGATAAATAGAAATGAACATATTTTAGGGCCACTTTAAGTATGACGAGGCAACAATAGAGGTGAAATTTTGTAGCATAATACAAAATTCATTTTTTTTTAATCTTGTGTCAGCACAACCCTACTCCATGTCAACTCACCATGTCAACTACCACTTGGTATGCCATGTCACGAGATTTTCTATATTACCAGTTGATGTATTTTCTATTAAAGAAAAATAGTCAAACTCCTAGGACCTTGTTCAGGTTCCCTCTACGTTTTTATAGAGGTGATACTCCTCTTTTCATTCACTCAGACATTCAAAATAAATCAAAGCATAGAAATATAACCATTCAACACATTTACCTATGAGTAGACCTAATGTTTTTAAAGAAAAATAACATAATAATATTAGAAACAAATATGATTTTATGATTCATTGGAAGGTGCACATCCATTCATACATTATGAGGAAAACACATTTAAAGCAAATTAATAGACAAAAAGTAGAGAAATGATGGGTTTTGTTTTGGACTCGAGGCTTCGATTTTCAAAATGGAAAATGTGGATCGTTATCCAATTTAATCTCTTCAAATTCTAATCACCACAAAACCATGCAAACCAAATTATAGAAATGGTTCATATATTCATAGAACTCTAAAATGATTTCATTCATCAAATGATCGTAAAAATTATGAGAAGAAAAATCATGATATTTCATTGCTCATTTAAAAGTATCAAAATCACAAATGAAATGCACTTTTGAAAATAGATTTCTAAGATTGTCAAAAGAATAATTTTACATACTTTAAGTTGTGAATAAATTAAGTATCAAAAGAACTTTACAAAATCATGATACTTAAGTGTAAAATTAGAGGCATTAGTCCCTAAAGGAGTGAGATTAGATTCTCATGGTCCAAATAATATGAATTTACTTAGAAGAAAAAGGAGAAACTACAACTAAGTATTAGATTTACAAATACAAGACAATTCATAAAGTTGGATTATCAAAACTGGGGGACAAAGAAAGGGAATTGCTTCAAAATAGGATAAAGGACTCTCATAACATTGCATAAAGATAACTTGTGGAATGAATCCCCCCTCTCCTTAGCAACAACTATTGTTAGAGTATATGTTGAATTCGAAAGTTCTATTAATATAACCATTGAGATAGTTATTTAGGATTAACAATTTCATTCAATAGTTTTCTAAGCCAATATTTAATTTATTCCTTCATTGATGGGATGATTATTTCTTGCTTTACACCTAGCACAAATATTTCCTCCTCTGTTTCCTTTGCATATTATTGTAGTTTCTTAGTATTACTAGTTGGTTTTCATTATTATTGACAAATATAACCAACCACTTCTTGATCTCATCTTTTGGAATATTAATCAAGTTCCTCCTACTACTAAGAGTTTCTCCAAGTGTTGAATAAGCTCAATAAGGTGTAGACGTGAACTGGAGGATGTGGTATGCCAATGTTGATCTATTTTCATGCACCATCATCACAATGATGTATTGCTTGTCCTTACCCCAAATTTCATACTTAGTCATTTTTCTAAAAATAGTGTGCAAAGCCTTTTTCATGACCCCACTCTCTGCATATCTCCCCACCTTCCACACATTCCCCACTTTGCACACTACTAAGCTCCAAAATACTCCATACTTAGCCATTCTTTTAAATTTTATTATCAATCTTCCAGACAACACAACCTTTCACCAATGGGATTTCTTCCAGCCAACAACGCCACTAGATCTCGAGCCTCATTCTTGTCCAAGGATACCATTTCTTCAACCATGGAATTTTTCCAAATTTTTCCATCCTTTGAATCCATTACCCCCCTAATAGTTCTAGGATCATCATTAATAATAAATAAATCAAAATTTGAATGGAATTTAGGTGGAGTATACCTTTCTAGTTGCCTTCTTTTCTGAAGTGATATCCTCAATGATGAAGTTTTTGGTTCTTCTTCTTCTTATTCTTGTTCTTCTATAGATTTTGATTCATTGTTATTCAATTCAAACTTTATCTCCTCTAGTTCTTTCTTTCTTGGTACGAATTCCCATTTGATAATATATTTGATTTCTCTAAATAATACATCTTGACTATACACTACCTTTTTAGTTTATGGGTTCCAAAGCATATAACCTTTCAAACCATCTTTATATCCAATAAAGATACACTTTTTCAACTTTATTGTCTATATTACTCCCATTCTCCTCTGGAACATTTACATAAGCATCATATCCAAATACCTTGAGATGTTTGAGAGAATGTTTCTTACTAGTCCATACCTCATGTGGTGTCTTATCATCCAACACTGATGATAATGATCTATTTACCAAGTAACATGTAGTATTTGTTGCCTCTACCCAAAATTCATATTCTAACCTAACACTACTGAGCATGTTCCTTGATTTCTCCATTGATGTCTTACTCATCCTTTCTGCAACTCCATTTTGTTGATGTGTGTATGCGGCAGTCTTCGAGCTTGTTATACTGTACTTTGTACAAAATTCTCCAAATTCATTCTCGGAGAATTATCCACCATTATCTATCCTCAAAATTCTTCTTTGTCTAATTTTTATAAGAGTTTAAACTCTTTGAATTTCCTAGACTTCATATTTATTCTTAAGGAAAGAAGTCCATTTTTCCCTTAAGAAGTCATCTATAAATTATACATGGTACATAAATTTACCCAATGATGGAACCAACACAAGTCCAAACACATCACTATGCGGCAGTTATAATATTTTCACAAAGATAAAAACCCGAAGACAAATTAGACATGCCTTCTACTATACCATTACCATGCAGTACTTGAAGACCCTTCTCTCCGATATGTCCTAGTATTTGATGCCAAATCATAGTCTTTTCTCCATAAAGGTAATTATTTTTCCTTCTTTAGCTCCACTCTCATGAACAAAGGAATTTATGCACCCATCACTAATAGTTCTTCCCAACAGCTTATTATATAGTTCCAATCTAAACTCCGCTCAATAATACCACTGCTCTTTGAACCATCCTCTAAATATCCTTTTCAAACACTATTTTTACACCTGTAACGCTCATCTTTATTATAGGAATCAAATTTTTGGCTAATCCTTTGATATGCAAAACAATAAGGAGTGCTCTAATTATTTTCACCCATGAGCGACTTGAATTTTCCCCATCCTATTGTTTTGGTTGTTGATTCATCTCCTATGAAAACATTGCAACCATCATATCTTTCATACTCAAAAAACCACTCCTAGTGAGGAGTCATATGAAAGGATGCAACTAAGTCGACTAATCATGCCTCATGATCTACATATGTACTTGAAGCAACCAAATGAACATCCCCCCTCATTATGAGGAAGTTTTTACCTATACATAAGGAGCATCTTCGGATCCCTTCCCTTTCTTAGGAATTTTAGTTCTACGATATTTCTTGTAATTCCATTCTTTTCTACATCTCCAACATACCTCAATGAATTTTCTTGGAGATTTATATATTCATCTAGATTTAGATCTCTCACTGGAGGACTTATTTTTATTTCTGTTCTAGGAGTGTCCTCTTACAAACAAGGAATATGTGTTTTAACTTTCCATTTTTTCCATCTCATCTCCTCAAATAACAAGGATGAGACTATTTCATCGAAATTTAAGGTAGCATTACTACTTATGGAAACAACTAGTTTACCCCACGAGCATGGTAAAGAACACAACAAATTGTTACGCTTATCTTCATCAATAGACAATAGCTAGATTATCATAACGTTGAAGGTTTTCAAATGCTTTGTCATCGAGTCTCCATCTTTCATCCTTATATTATATAACTTTTATACATGAACAATTTGTTCACTAGGTACATAGACTAATACAAAGCCCCTAACTTGTTCCAAAAATCCTTTGTTGTAGCTTCCCATGAAACGTTCAATGATACTAAATCTAAGAGATACAATAGAATTGTGCTCTTTTCCTTTCCATTCAAATTGGTCTAGTCTTGTGTTGACATCCTCATTAGTCTAGAACTCAGAACCACAATGGTTCACTAGTCTATCTCTGCCAACAAATCTTCCATTCTAAGCTTCCATAGCTGAAAGCCCCACCCATTGAATTTCTTTATCTCTATCTTTGAACTTCTCACCATTTCCTTCACCATAAGAATCTATTCCATAGATCTCCCATTGTAACAAGCTCTACCACAACCTTGAGCCAAACTCCCTAGCCACAAACATGTCCCCTTGAAGCCAAAACTACTCTAATATCATATATAGGTTTGAACCATTTAAAATTAATTGTTGTAAATGGATTCTTAATAAAACAAAAAGGATGCAATGACAAACATACACATGAACATAAATATTTTATATTGGGACTAAACCAGGAAAACCAACAATATTTGTCAAATATATTCTTCTATACAATATCACAATACAATATATACATTTTGCGACATCCATAAAATATTAATCCATTTACCATCGATTAGAATATAACTATAGTTCTTTAATCAAAACTATAAAACCATGGGAAAAAACACCATGCACAACAATATACTTGATACTATGTTAATGTCATTATACTTGACTAAAACAGCAAACATAAATGATAACATCTTAGGGAAGCATATGTAAATAATGTTGGAAATAATACTGAGAGGGGGGGGGTGAATTAGTGTTATCACATTAATAAAACTTTTTCATTTCCAAACTCTGATTCATATATGCTACTTCCACAACTTCTTATGATTAAGTTAATTGATCTTCAATGAGTGCATTAGAACATTATCAACCATATTATCAGTTAACAGATGCAGTAACATAGAATAGATCATCACACATAAGGCACACACATGAACACCATGATATAAGGTGGAAACCCAATGCGGGAGAAAACCACCTGCTGCAAGTCATCTCAATCTTCTTCTTAATAAGAAAATCCTTTTACAATATTTTGTACTGGTGCAGCCTTATACCAGTACGGGAGCTACAACCCCCTTTTCTCTTGTACTATCCGATCCATTTACTAGTACGCAGGCTACTACCTGCTACAATGCTCCAAAGATTTCCTTTAGCTCTTGTACTAGCTTAAATACTAGTACGTAGGTGCTGACCTACAATCTTCTCTCCTCCAAGTACCATGTTTCATCAATTTTCAGACTAGATACACTGAAGCACACCACTACAATCTGAAGGCCACATTTCATCCAATTTTCATACTGGGCCCATCAATATCATTGAAGCTCACAAACACTTAGCAACATCAATACCCAATACTGAAACCCTGTCAATAAAACAGTCACCAGAACACAGAACAGAACCCTGAACTCTGCAACACTATTCAGAACAACCTGTATCATCAGAATCATGCATTAAAGTGCATACGCTACTTGGACAAACCGAACCCGCGTACATACGCGCTTTTACCAAAGCCAACACGCGTACAGATCTATAAATATTCAATCATGACTAGCAGCGATTTCAACTTAAGTTATACCCAGTTCAGATCATTACATGCGTCAATATACAGATCTAGAATAAACATAATCAATCATATAGAGATAGTTCATTTCAAACCATTTGATCCCGATCTATCCTTAGATCTTGTTCTCCATCAACTTGTGAGATCCTTTCTTAGCTTAGATCAAGCAACCATAACCTGCACACTGGATCTCATCCTTCATCAGATATTCAAGACATTTTCCATACACTTTGCCTAATGATCTTCTTCTCCTTTTATAGTCTTAGGCCTTGCTCAATACCATGTTCCAAAACCACAACAAACCAATACCATCAACTCAATACTAGGGATCAACACGTCTGTCGAGATGCCATGGTCCAAAAACCATAGGTTCAAATTCCAAGGACTAACCGCCATGGACCATAGGTAATTTTTCCAACATATACGTGCTTTTTCTTGCATGAATGTGCATGCATACGCATACGCGACTTTGTAACGACTAACTTGCGTGTATACGCGGATCTGTCATGATGAACCTACGTATATGTATTTTCTCTTCATTCTTGTAGTCTGGTTCATCAATTCCTTGCTGCTGCCCTTATGCACTTTGATTTGTCATCTATATGGTTTGCCATCAAGGAAAACACTTGTCTCATAATGCCAACAATCTCCCCCTTTGGACTTGATGGCAAAGCTAAGTTGTCACACTTAGATCTATCATCTGATTCCTTTGAGTTGTCCTGCATCCCATGCATTCAGTCACATCTGATATCTCTTCTGTAGATTCATCTAGTTATATATAAGTGAGATGATCTTCTATGAGAGGGTTGCCATCAAGTACAATACATGCATCATAACGCCAATAGCATCAACGTGCACATGGAATTATTTCTCCCAGTCCGGGAAGACAAAGATTGATGCAGTAACCATTTTCTCTTTCAAGACATCTAGACTGCACTGACATTCTTCAGTCCAATAGAATGTAACATCCTTATTTAGCAAATTCTCCATGGGCACAGTAATCTGAGCATAATCTTTGATGAATTTTTGATAATACCCAGTATGGCCCAGCGTTGCGTGCAACTGTTTAACACTCCTTAGGGCTTCCAAATTGATTATTACCATGATCTTGGCAGGGTCCACCATAATTCGTTGCCTGCACACCACATGACCCTGAAAAATCCCAAAGGGACACAGAATAGACATTTCTTCAGGTTTAGCACAATCTGATACCTTCGGCACGTATCCAACATTAAGCATAAACTCTCTACATGGTGCTTGACTACCCCAAACACTGTCCTATCTTTGAAATAGACCTCTAAAAATTTGTGACTATTCTCTTTGAACACCATGATGGCTACGCAAGAGAATATTCCTGGCGCATTCTTAAGTCCGAAGGGCATCACTGTATACTAAAATTACCCCCATTCCGTCACGAAGGTTGTTTTACTCCTGTCTTCTAGTGTGATCTTAATCTGATGGTACCCAAAGAACCCATCAGTAAGCGAATAGGCCTCTTTTCCTCCAACATTGTCTAGGACTTCATTAGTAAATGGTATTGGGAAATTATCATGAATGTAGGTATCCTTAAGCTTTTTTAGATTTACGCAAATCTGTTTCTCATCCTTATGCTTCTTTTCCTGAACTACCATTGGGCTCACCCAATAAGATTCCTCCACCGGTTCAATAATATCTGCCTCAAGCATCTTATCCAACTCCAAGCAGACCCTTTCTTTGTATTTCGGATTAAGGCGATATGGCCTCTGCTTAACGGGCTTTGTGTTTGGTTTCAAAGTTATTTTCATCACTCCCAAATTGACTATGATGCCTTTCAAGTACGAAAATTTGGTAGGAAATAAATATTGATATTCGCAGAGCAACTTAGTGAATTTATCAACTGTAGCATGATCTCAGTAAAACCCAATATTCGCAAACTTCGGTTTCACTTCTTTGCCAATGTTTACTTGCTTAGTTTTCAATGGCGCGGTGATATTCGGGTTCTCTATCTGTGGACCTTCAATCTCGTGGTGACCTTTTGTCTATGGGACATTGATATTCCTTGGATCCTCACCCTCCGCTTCAGTGGTCATACTATTACATTCTAGTGCATGGTGTAGTTGTGTTCTCCAATCTAGTTGAACCAATTCCAAAAGATTCTGCGGAATTTGGAAGTACTAATTTAACCTCCTGCAATGCCGCATCAATTCTTTGGAACCCATCTTCAAAGATACATGTCCTCACGAACCATTCTCTTAAGATATCCCATCCCACAGTGTCATGGAAGAGCTCTATTTCCAAATACCAGTTCATATGGATTATATCCAGAGTGTGACAGAATAAATGCACGCATTCTGCTTGTGGCTCCATTCAATATTCTTTAGTTCATTTCACTAGGTGATCACGTGGATCATTCCTCCCATCATATTTCTCAGTTAATTGTGCTTTAGGGTGACCAAATCACATCCTCATTATCCTCCTGTAATCGTGCCATTCTTCAAAGCTATCTTTATGTGTAACCTATTATCACTCCTCTGGATCTCCAAGACTGAGGAAGAGTCTAGCTGAGGTAACCACAGACCAACCTTTTGACTTGGTAGATAGCCCTACCAAGTCAAAGAGGGATCTCTCCGCAAAATCACAACCAAGAGGGTTGGATGAATTAGGCTTTTAGGCTAGGTAGAAAGTGTAGAGGGTTTTGTTTCTTTGAAATTGGGTTGTTGGATGAGGATTAGGTCAAAGAAGCTAGGTCAGGGAAAATAAGATATGATTGCAAACATTCAAAGGGGCAAGGTAGGTAGGTAGGCTAGCACATTAGGGTTTCTTGGGATGAGATGATTCAGACAGGTGAGGAGCTAGGAAGAGCATGAAATATATATTCTTCCAAAACTAAAGAAAGATGAACAAACTATGAAAACTTCCCCAAAACAGAGCATGTGAGATGATTTTTGTTTATCAACTTGAAAGAGATCATACAATAGACATGAAATGGAATATGGACCAACAATACATTCATACAATTGAAATAGAAGAAAAATAGTGCTAGATAACCATACCACGGGTATCCCAAGGAAATAGATGCAACTCATCTCTTCAAATTGGCCAAATTTCCAATACAATAGTGTCTCTGATCAATCTAACAGCATGCAACTGAGCCCAACATTTGAAAAGACTAAAAAATATAAGATATAGGCCTTAAAAAAAACTCCTGCCAACCTCAGGGGTCGAATCCATGAGAGGAGGAGCAGTTCCACCAAAATCTGAACTAATAGCTAGAGTGTAGGGTGGTCAAAATGACTCATCCCTAATTACAGTGAAATTGATTCATTACACCTCATGGATTCTATTTACCTAATGTATTTACCCTAGGTAAGAGTAAAGTTACCATAATTACATTTACAACATCAATTACATCAGTAAAATTTGATTTCCAAGAATGAAAATCAAATCTGGAGAAAAATAGTGAAATTTTAGGCAACTGGTCAAACACACCCTCTCTTTGTCAAACACGCCCTCCATCTTACAGGGTGCGTTTGAATACCTTCTCGGTGTCCAAATTGAGCCTAGGATAGCTCATTGGAAATCTTGTCCTATATAGTTTCCAATTCTACCTTCAGTTTCCAAAATGGACTTTATTTGACCCTACAAAAGCTAATTCTCCCAAGACTAGTCAAACACGCTACGCCAAGATGAAAAAGGAGGTAGAACATTGATTTTTTAGGTGTTTTTTCACCATTTCACCTACCGGTTGTGCAAACCAAGGATTTTAAAGTTATTTTCCTGCATGTATTCCCTGCTTTTAATCCAATGGTGGTCTTCTTTTGTCCAAAAGGTGCCCCCAAAAAAGCTCATTGCCAAGGGCGCTGTGGCCTTGGCATTCTAGCTGTCAAAAAACTGTGTATGATTACTTGAAAAGCACAGAAACTTCAAAATTACCCCATAACTTCTCAAAATTTGTGAAATTATTGCTGATCTTGAGTTTTGTGCATGGAGTGAGGCTTCAACAAGGATTTCAAGTCTTCCTTCCTCCTCTTTCCTTTTTAGGGCTTCAATCTTTGCATTAGCTCTTCTAAGCTTTGCCATTGCAATCTTGTTCCTCATGGCATGATGTTTTGCCATATTTCTTTGAATGTCATTTTCTTGATTGGCCTCTTCTAGGAGCTTATCTAAATGCTAATTTACCTTGTCAATCCAATTTTCTTGGTTATCATTAATCATGATGGCAAGCTGTTCATTCCATGTGAGTTGATTTGCAAGCTCAATCTACTTTTGTCTTTCTATTTCTAGAGATACTTTCATCCCTCTAGTCCTAGGTCTGATTTTTGGTTCTTGTTCAAGTTCACCATACATGTCATTGGCTTCATCAAGTAATGCTTTAGCTTTCATTTTTTCTCTTTTTTCCTTAATGAGCTGAATCTCCATAACATCATGTTTGGCTTGAAGCTATTGGTTTTCTTGCTCATAATATGACAATATATTTGGACCTCTCTAAGTTGGTCTAGAGCCCCCTGGTGAGTGCATATTTTTCCTTGATGAAAATGCTAATGTCCTTATTGTCATCATGCTCATCTAGGTCAACAAGGTCAAAATCATGTTCTGTCTCATGGAGGTCCTCCTCCTCATGTTTGATCTTTGCCTGAACCTCCACTTCTGTCATCTTTTATTTTCCTTTATGTACCTGTTTTGTTGGTGATGAAAGCAGGGCCCCTCCCACAATCTGTGGGGAAAACACCTGCCTATGACCTCTCTGATAAGTATGTGCCAATGTGCCCAAATATGCCTTTTTAGGCTTGATGACCTCAACCTGCTTAGTCTGCTTTGGCTCTTCAATCTCATCTCTGCTAGGTGACTCAATGTGTTCATGAAATGGTGATGGCGAAGGAGATTGATTTGATGATGATGCATGATCTGTGGGCTGATATGTAGGAATGGATATGGAAGGATGAGATGATGAAGGCACATTTTGAACATTCTAAATAGATGGATCAATGAATATGTCATTGGTTATGAAGGTACTCCATGCAGTGTTCAGTTGTTTTAGGTGATGGAGGACAATGATTTTGATGAGGGAGTGGTGGAAAATAGTTCTCATTTGATGCTCATATCCTCTATTTTGGATAATGTATGCCAGCTTGTCAATGCTCCAGAAGAGATAATAAGGTATGTTGAGAATATTAACCCTTGTGAAATGCATGAGTAGCTCGATATGATAGGTATAAAGTCCGGAAAACCTTCCTTCACAAGTAAAGTATCTCATGATGATTTTCATCATGGGACAATATCTAACCAGGAGGTAAGAGATAGGAAAAAGCCTCTTTCTATCATTTATGTATCTAGGTTTGATATATGGCTCATAATAACGCTCCTCCAAATCTATTTGCTTAAACCATTTTTCCACAACATCTAGGATTCCAGTGGAAGTTGGTATGATGGCAGTAGATACAATGAAAGTTACACTAGTAAGGGTTACCTGGTTGTCACAGAGTTTGGAGATGAATAGTCTACTCAAAATAAGATGATGTTGAGCCCTTTGTATTTTCTCACAGAATTCAAAACATCCTAGATGTTTAAAATATGTCATAGTCATGAGAGATTCCATGAGTTTCTTGGTATCTCTAGGCTCAAATCTAAGGATTCTCCATCTTTTGTTTGACTTCCTCTGATTCCTTTCCTCCTCACTCGAAGTTATGTTTTCTTCTTCTGAGATGTTTTCTTGATTTTAAAACCTTAGGGAGATGAAATGATAGTGGAATATAGGTGTAGGGAGTTAGGAATGATGTTAGAAAATTCAGGGAGATGAGGGAAGGGGTTTATAATGTAAGGGAAGTGATAGGGAGTTGTAAAGGGATTTGACATAGGTAATTATATTACAGGTTAGGGGTTTTGGGAGCCTAGGTAAATAGAACACCTAGGTCTTAGGGTTTTGGGAATAAAGGGATTTCGGAGTTAGTAAATTGCTATTGGGATTGGGAAAGGGTTTAATAGGGATATAGGAAGGGAATATAAGTACTAGGGTGTGAAATTGGTGGCGTGGGAATGAAACTAGGGTTTGTAGGTTTGAAAAATCCAAATTTCACTCAAGAGACTTCACACCATGAATTTATGACTTGTGAAATGTAAGGAGGGTACATTTAGTGTTAATTAATTTCTTGGAGGAAGAAAACAACGAAACTGAAGCTTCTAGGAAATGGAACATTTTTTAGAGGCTGGAGAGAAAATCTAGTCAAACTCGCAGCGCACAACTAAAACACACCCTCCACTAGTCAAATGCACCCTTGTTATAGACATATTTGGGCATTGCAACCCAAATCATATACGTCCATAAAACAAGGGCTTATAAACCCCTAAAAGTGTTGTTTCATACCCTAAAGGAATAAGGTCAGCTGATTACATCATTTCCCAAAAGTTCTCCTTGAAAAACTACTAAGAACTGGTCAAAACTGAACCATACAGACTGCTCCATGCTAAGGGCGCGATGCATCTCACTTGTCACATGCAAAGGTTACGATGCATACTGAAAATCCCTTCTGTAGGCTGTGATGAGTGAGAGCAGACAAATGGCAGAGGCAGTTTTCTAGGTGGAAACCAGAGAATCTTCTAGAAACTGCTCATTTGACACTTGCCTCTCTGAATTCGCCCAGGGATGAGTAAGATATCATGAAATCTTCAAGTTGAACCAAGAACTATCAATGAAATGACACTAATCAAAATCCCAAAAACTAACTCACCCACCTGCAAATATCTATATATGGATCCCTCATCCTAGAGAGCCAGAGGCTGGAATTTTGTATTTTGTAAGGAAGTTTTGTTGGTTTCTCTGTGAAACATTATAGTGTTGGGTGATCTAGCTTTTCATGAGGTGAAGAGGGCTTTCATGTTGGGAGGATGGCGCTAGATCAGACCACTGGGTTGTAATCCTCTCTTCTACTACTTCTATCAATAAAGCTATTTGAGTTTTCCTCCATATACTTGTATATTTCTGAATCTTGTTTTCTGTATGCATTTGTATGGTTAA
Source organism: Pinus taeda (assembly GCA_000404065.3). NCBI lineage: Eukaryota > Viridiplantae > Streptophyta > Pinopsida > Pinales > Pinaceae > Pinus > Pinus taeda. The sequence goes on along the minus strand of APFE031663753.1, from coordinate 15,267 downwards.
TATACATCTGATGCTATATTGTTTATGGTTATAGATCTCTATGCTTTGATGGTATTTTGCTGCTTTGACTCTACAGGTGTTCTTTGAAGTGGGACAAGTGAGGAAGGAGTGGTGAAAGTTCTATCAAGGGAGAGAGGAAACAAGCAAGGAGACAAGCGAAAGACTGAGGTTGGTACTCTCTGCTTCTCTCTCATCTATCTCTCATAAAGGAAAACACAAGTAACTTTGGTTTGTTTGTTTCTAAGATAGCTACCGCTCTTTGTGGGACTAGCAGCTCTGAATGGACACTAGTTTTCCTGATAACAAAATGGCGACTCCACTGGGGAGTGAATAGTTTGATTGTTAGTTACTGTTGTTTGCTTTATAAACTACAAATGGAGCTTGAAGTTAAGCCAGCTAGCCTTCGAACTGCTTTTGCTATGCAACTACAAAATAGATCAACGTTGCTTCAGTCAATCTCCGGGTTAGTTTATGAACTGAACATCTGACTTGCAAACATCCTAAGTGCCCTGGTGGTAGCTCAAATAACCTCATTAGATCAGCCCCTATACTTTGTGTTTACTGCCTATCATAAGCGCAGCCTAAACCCCTGAACTTAGCTGCAAACTATGAGTAAAAACCAAGCTCAGTCTCGTCCCTAGAACATTGCACTATCTCTCATTAGCAACCTGGATGCATCACACCTCCCATGTGTTTCAGGTGAGATGCATCCCTGTTTCCCTATGTTACAGGTGTGACGATTGAATGAGATTGTTTCTGCCTCTAGATTTTGGTTTTTCCTTCATTGTTTTCAACACTATTCAATAGTTTTGCTATCTATGATCAGTATATCAATGTTGAAACTCTTTTCCTTTGCATTATTCAACCTCCATTGATAAAGGATTGTGAATGTTTTTTTATGTATTTTTCATCATTTACAGTTCTCCTTTGCAATTAGTAGCTTAATCGAACTGTCATCTTTTGATTTGAAAGTGTCGCAAGTGTCATTTTCAGTCAAAGAAAAGAGTGTCGTAAAGTCTTCCTCTTTTAGATAGTCGATTACACTTTTGCCATTGTATTTGATTTGAATCATCAATTCTTTGAATTGTCGAAAGCAATTTTCAAGTCAAAATTGAAAGTGTCATCTAAATCTTCCTTTTGTTTTTGAAAATAAATTGCTAAAGTGTCGCTTTGAGGAAAGATAGTTCAGATCTGTACTTAGTTTTATTTTTTTCATTTTCACATTAAGGAAACTGAAAAATAAATACATGCATGTGCATTTGCACTTAGACTGCATGCAGAAATTGATTTAGGACAGTGCATCTTAGTGTGTGCTCTCTACTCTATGTTGAAAGAATTTTACTTCTCTTTCTTTAGTAGCTAGGATTTTCATTGCTAAAAGAAAGTAAATGATTGTTTATCATCTCAGATTGCATATTTAGGAATTGTATATCTACATCACGCAGTGAACCTTAAAGGCAAAATTCTTAAGAAAGATCAACTGTAAAATAAACCTCAATGAACATAAAAATTCTTTGGAACCTAACGCACAACATCTAGAAGTCTATGCTAGAGACATATTCCGGCATTGTAACGCCTGGTAACTATTGTTTTCATCATAGGTTGGGTGATTCCTCCTCTTTGATACGACAAGTGCCAATACGGACTTGTGCTCCCACGCACCATCGAGTATATATTGGGAGACCACAATAGGCTATATCCTTTATCCTTACGAAGCCGTGTCTGCCGCCCTATCGATCGCAATGCACTGAACACGACATTCAAGAAGATTGACTACCATACGTTAAAAGTATTCTAGTTTTTTGATTGGTTCAGTAATCCCTCTGTCTAGATTTCCAGAGTAGTCACTTTCGTTCCTTTTCAGACTCCTTTAAAGAAAATGTCCATCTGAGCACTTGTCACTTCAAGCACATTAAAAATCAAAGGCGACTGGAGTCATCTTTAGATTTTTCTTGAACCTTAAAAATTGAAAAATCAAGTTGTGTCAAAGCATCATAAAATTTATTTTAACCGAAATAACATCACTGTTCCCTTGTTGGTCTTAGGTTGAGAAAATGGGGTCCACCAATCAAGGATTTCCCCTTGGGGGAATACTAGTCGTTTCTTTTCTTGGGGAGATGTTGGTGCTCCACACATGGATACATTGTCCCTTCTAGGACTCAAAATTGGCTTGCCAGTATGGCTTTTCTGAACCTCTGTCGTTCAAAACACCGTAGTTCCTGGGCAACCAAATCGGCAACTAGATGATACTAGAGTTTCTCCCCCACCTTCCACATTTTTTATTTCTCCCTCTCCTTCTTCCTCTTCACTTGGTGAAACTAGTAACACTAAAAGCCAAGTAACTGAGAAGAAGAAGAAAGGGAAGGAGAAGAAGAAGAAGAAGAAGAAGCCAATGGCGAAAGGGGGAAACCATGCATCGTCTAGTGAAAATCCACACACTACACCATCCAAACCTAAATATCCATGTGTCATTTGCAAAGGAGACCACTATCATAGAGATTGTCCTTTCATCCCACGAATCTTAAGGGACTGGTCTTCCTGCTTGCACAATCCGGTGTCTTCAACCTCTGACGATGATGTTGAGAAGACACCATCAACTAGTCAAAACGAAGTCAATGGATAGAAAGGAAAATCTAAATTTCCTTGTATACTATGTGAAGGCGATCATGCCCTCCACCATTGTCCTTTCTTGGACAAAGCTAAAAGATTCTTGGATAACCATCCTGCTTCACCGCAGCGACTTCCTCCTGGATACAAGAAATTCTTGTCAAGTCCATCACTAGTTGAAAATCTGACTGACACACCTTTGTTGTTGGTCGAAGCATCTATCATTAAAAATAGACCCTCTGAGTCCAAACCAGACCAAAGTCAACAGGTCGAGAAGGAAGTCGACCCAGTCTTGTCTTCAGAAGGTCCACCTTCAGATGATACAGTCTCCAAAGAGAATGATAATGACACCATTCAAATTCTTTTTGTTAACACAGAATCTGATGAACATCGGGGAAATCTACTCGTTCATTTACCACAGGAAGGAAGTTCATCACAGATTCATCCGACCGTTTATTCAATCCCTCCTCCAAGCAATCTAGTTGTTTCCTTCGATTGGAATCTACTAGGGAGACCCTGCCTACCATCTAATGTACCATTTCGAATCATAGTACAATACAAGCTTATAGAATGATCATGGCTGGTACTATCATAGATGAAGGGGCTTCCATGATTATCCTTTCCTCAACTGCTTGGAAAGTGCTTGGTTCACCATTGCTTCTACCCGAGATTCGAAATCTGTCAGGATTCAATTAAGGAACCATTCGATCATTAGGGATCCTTCCAAATTTTCCTATAACATTAAGAAGTAAAATCGTTCATCTAAACGTGATGATAGTCCAATGGCCTATAGATTAAAATCTAATCCTTGGGCGTGACTACATTTATAGCATGGGAGCTATTGTTTCCTCACTCTTTCGAGTGATGTGTTTCCCGTATGAAGGCAGAATGGTCTAGCTCATTGACCAACTTTCATTCCCTGGTTCAAACATGGCTACTAGTGAAATGACATCCCTAACTGGTCTTTTTGCATAAGGAATGTCTCATCAACCTCTAGTCCATCCACCTGATGAGCGCGAGTGATTCGGTGAATGTGACTAAACCCAAGGAGCATGCACCCTAGCCTACTTCGGCAAGAAAACCCTAGATATAAGGTAGGTTTCTACATAGGATATATGACTAGTCTAACACACCTGTCCATTTAGGAAAATGGGATTAGACTGGAAAAGGATTCCCTCGTCAAACATTATGTGAGTGGAAGCTCTCACCATTCACCTTTGTCTATTTCGATGGACAAAGCCAAGGAAGTGTTTTTTCTGCTACGCAGATGGAACAATCTTGCTAATGCAAGAACTTCCATATGGTAACTTGGACACTCTACTTCTCTTTATATCTGGGGGCATGCAAACCTTTTGTACGCAAGTGAAAAGCGACCGACGTAACTCTAACCCTGTTGTTTTTACTAACTTCAACTGCTTAAGTTAGGTGATTGGTCTGATCAATCGTTCACCTTTGCAAGGGCCAAATGTCGCCGGCAAAGTAAACGAAAGGTTTCCCGTCAAGAAACTATCCTACCCAACCTTAGTAGTTCTTTAACCCCTAGGATAGTAGTTGGTCATTCCTAGTAGGGAAAATTTTAAGAACCCACCCTAAATTTATATGTATGATAAATGGGCGAATCTCCATGGTATATAGGAAAAATGGAAGGCAATTTTATCAATAATATAATATGTATATATAATCTTTTGGCAAATCTCTCACCAGGCATGGCGAATATTTTACTCAATTATAAAATCTTGTAAGATCTTGGTGATTCTTTCAATAAATAATAAAACTTTGTAAAGTCCTAGTGAATCTTAGCATTGTGAACTCTTAGATAATTTTTTGAAAGAGTATAAAACCATATATGACAAGAGCCACATGGTGGCAATATCACTATTTTTTTTTCACATTTCCATGACATGGAACTTGTTTATAAAATTATAAAAAAGCCAACCAAGTCCCTTATAATATGTAGGTAAGCTTATAACAGATTTTGATACCTCTACTATGCTTGTCTTCATTCAAGTGTCATAGATGCTATACTTAACACTGTGAATCACAACTCTCTCAGAACTCAACTCTATAGTGTAATTAAAACCTTTGGAAATTGAATCTGACAACTCTATAAAAAGGATTAGTGAAATAGAAGCTTTTGTGAATGAGCCCACTAACTATCACGGCTAAACAATCAATCTAGACTATGAAGTCTTCCATCTTGATTGTAATTGTGCTCATGATCAAGGGAGTGTGACCACCTGACCTGACATAATGGCCATCATAGCTTCCAACAATCAACAACCACCTTGCAAGGACATCCTAGCTCATGTCTCATGAATTTTATTCATCAATATTAATTGATATAAATCTTATAAAGATAATATTATAATCCTCTCCAGATTCACTGTTAATACAAGGGTAAAGGAAATTTTCTAGCTCAAGGCACTAGCCAATACCAACTTTGGTATTTGTGACCCCTTTGTGGGGATGCACCTACCCTACCCTGTTGGGTTTCTGCCTTGTAACATAGTTCAAGGATCACAAGACTTTCCAATCTTCCTACTCCATTAGACACACTTTATATGCTATACATAGTGAATGGAAAAGAAGTATTATAGAACACACAATTTCACAGAAGGAAGAAAAATCTTAGCCAGTTCAATATCAAAATCGTAACCACTGATTAATAAAGAATAACAAGTATTCTAATGAATTATTCTGAATTATTTATTTACAAGCTGTAAAGAATGTAGTGGAATGGAAAATATTACTTAGGCAACCCTTCAATATTTTCTATTAATATCTTTGTGCATGTACATATGAAATTAAGAGCATTGTTGAATACAAAGTTTCCTTTTCTCTTGCCTCCATTTTGACAAATCAGCATGAAATCAATGTCACTTTGAATCTCCTTTCCTGTGTGGATGTTTTGACAAATACCATGGGTTATTGTAAACCTAGAGCTTAAAAATTACTATTATTAATTTATAAAAATTAATAAAGTTAATAGTTGATTTTTATTTTATTTTTATTTTAACCAAGCTAAAAATGTTTAACATACATTAAATTACAACATCCATTTTTACTCTTGATCGGATCAAATATTTTCACTCTATGCTAGTTTTCATATCACGATATTTGATACCTCTCGGGGGTTAGTAGATCGAGAGTAAAGATGGATCTATTCTGGTTTAATTCCCCCATTTAAATAGGCTACATTCCAAGTGAATACCATGGGTCAATACCATGTGCCATTTTGGTGAATACCATGGGTCAATACCATGTGCCATTTTTATTTTTATTAATACTAATATTAGGGTTAATAATGTTTTTTTGCATGGTATTAATAACAATCTAGTCCATGGTATTTGTCCCATAGTATTTTGCCCATAGGTTTCACCTAAATATAACACATTTTTTTTAGTGTTCGTAAATATAACATGACTTATGGAGTAAATATAAAAAAATGTTTTATTTGTTTACCATACCTCTCGTTTATTTATATTTTTATTAATTTAACCTCTTTTACAAATATGGTATTTGGCCCATAGGATTCACTTAATAAAACCTCTTTCTTGAGCCTTCATAAATAGAACGAGGGTTATGGACTAAATATAAAAAGAGGTTTTATTTATTTACCATGTGTCTAGTTTATTTATATTTTTATTTATTTACCATACCTTTTGAGTAAGTATAAAAGGACATTTTATTTATTTACCATATCTCCACTTTACTTATATTTTTATTTGTTTACACCCTTGCATGTATATAAGGTGACTTATGGAGTAAATATAAAAAATGTTTTATTTATTTACCATACTTTTCATTTATTTATATTTTTATTAATTCACCATACCTTCTTATAAATATGGTATTTGGCCCATAGGATTCACTTAAATAAAACCTATTCTTGAAAATGGGCGAATGGATTCACTTAAATAAAACCTATTCTTGAAAATGGGCGAATGGAAGGTTGTAACTCCTAATTTCAAGGGCTAAAATTACCTTTTTTACCCTCTCCCTTAAAATAAGGTGGGCTATTTGAGGTGATTTGTAAAAATGTACTATGATACAAAATATTCGCCCACTAAAAATTTAAAACCCCTTAATTTCGCCAAAGGGCGAACATTCGCCCCTAAAATTTTCTATGGTGGTATCCAACATGTAAGGTTTTATGTGCAATAGTGTAAAACATAAACGTACATGTAACTTGTTCATATGGTGCAAAAGTGATGGGTAATTTATTAAACAACTAAATATGCAAATGTGTGTTTACAATGCCAACACTTTAGAAGTATTTACGTACAACTTTCAACGTTTAAAAATATATACACCAATCAATGCTAGTGTAAAACATAAACGTACATGTTTATATGGTGCAAAAGTGATGGGTAATTTATTAAACAACTAAATATGCAAATGTGTGTTTACAATGCCAACACTTTAGAAGTATTTACGTAGAACTTTCAACATTTAAAAATGTATACACCAATCAATGCTAGTGTAAAACATAAACATAAACGTACATGTAACTTGTTCATATGGTGCAAAAGTGATGGGTAATTTATTAAACAACTAAATATGCAAAACAACCAGTGGATATAAAACTCAAAAGTTGACATTTTTGATTAGCTACACTCATCACCCTTTGTAAAGAGAGGAAATAACAATCTAGAAACTAAATCAACCTAGAGAGGCATATGAAACCAACATGACATGAGTTTTCCCAATGGCCAAAAGACAACAACAACAACAGGTCTTATTTAGGTTTTAAAAATTGTTGCGTCAATACGGGGGAAAAGTACCGTGTCCGTACTTTAAGACAACTCTTTTTCTGTTTAAGTAGTGGCTCTAACTGGCGATAATGACACTAGTTTCCCAATGAAAGGTTATTGAATGAATGCATAATGTTTATAGTGGAGTAAAATAGATTTCCAATGATAAATTAAATGGAAAAACATATGCATTAACCTAATCTATAACCCGAGATTATTTAACATTTATCTAGATGCGATCTATAATGATTTTCCTTAGTAAATGACAATATAGTTTGCTCAAACACCAATGGAAATTAAAATATTTGAAGATGATTACTTTGATTAAATAGTTAATCAAAATAATGTGTATAACTCATATCACATTCATAATATCAAAGAAAATTGCTTAACATGTAAAAATATCAATGGTAGAATGATCATAAATGAATATATGTAACACTATTATTTAAATACCATGTAATAAGCAATTTGAAAAGATAAATTCACTATTTACTTATGAACAAAACAAAGGTACAACGATAGAAATACCAGATGCACATTTCTCAGCTCATAAAAGAATTAGCAGCAGTTTAGTCATTCTCACAAAGATAACTTCGGGAGTACATAAATGCAACTTCTCAAAATTCTTTATGAAAGTTCTTAAAGCAATGTTCCAGTCGTTCTATTGAGAAAAGTATGAAAGTACAATAGTGCGAGCTTTCGTAAGCCTCTATTCATAAAATTTCGGACCTTTATTTCATACAAGTAAGCTTAAATAGTAGAAAACAACTGAATCTGTTGTGTAGAGTGTTGAGGGCATTTAAACAGATCCCTTCAACAATGCTTAAAGGAAAACGATATTTGGTAGAAATTTTTGAATCTGATTTGCTGTCTTCATCACTTTGTTTGTTCCATTGGATTCTCTAGATCTTTGTCCGTCTGTGAACTGAACTGCCACTTATCAGCACAACTGTCCTCTTCTGTTATGAACCTGAACACGGGAAACAATGATTGATAAGATAAAAATGATTGAGATTGATAAGATAATTTCGTTTGAAACAAAACAATTTTGCAGGAAATCAGGAAAAATGTAGAGCGTAATAAATCCTGACAGAAACATCATGAAGAGGAATGCAGAGTGAGGTATGTAGTAAGAAAGGTGGATTTTATGGTCTTATTGCAAATCTCTTTTAGATCGGGCGTAGATTTAGAGTAATTGTAATCGGTTGGAGACCGGGAGTACTTCAAATTATATCGCAATCACAATCGTGGAAAGGTAGATGCCTAACGTTTTTTTTAGAGGGGGATGGAAGTGGTAAATGGTTTGTGAAGAGGGGGATCATAAAGAATAGAAGAGTGATGCGTGGATATAGGGCTTGGATGAAAAGCCACTTTTCAGACCCTCCTTTGAGAAACTTAAAATGAGCGCAGGGGCGTCCAAAGTCTTCTCAGACATTGATTCGGGCAGATCTGAGCCGTTTATTAAATCAAGGCAAGTCAAGCTTTTATATCACAATCTATGTTTGGAGCGGAGGCAAAGGTACATGCAGGATTATGAAAGTTGCGATAAGCCCGGATGCGAAATCATTCATATCCATTTAAATATCGTGTCAGGTTCGAGTGGCCTAATCGTAATTTCAAATCGGCTGGGGTGAAGGATTTGTTATAAGTTGTGTCCCTTCGAAACTTGTGATTGCAAAGTCCCGGGGTGACGTGGTAATGATGTCACAAATGGCGTCATGATGTGACGTGGTATGTGACATGGCAGATGACATGGCGATGACATGGCAACTGACGTGGAGTATGACATCATAGACGACATGGGAGCCATGACATGGATATGGTGTCATATTGCAATCGGCATGAGACTTCATATCACAATCGCACTTGGCATAAGGCTTGACTCTTGGAACTTTGTGATTGAGTGGGTGCGATATTTTAATGAATTTGCAATGAATAATCCCCGCAGGTCCGATTATATCGCATATCGCAATCGGTTAATGCAGGAGGCAGGACCTTTGGAAACTGCAATAGCCGCAGATGGGAGATTTTTTATGAATTACAGTTGATTTTTCCATCAAGTTTAGGCCTAATCGCAATCGCAGTTAGTTAAGACTAAGGCTTAAATTTTTTGGAACTTTTGCGATAGTCATGGACACGAGATTTAAATGAATTGTATTGAGTAATCCCTGTGGGTCCGATTTATATTGCAATTTCAATGGATTTGGTGGAGGGGTCTTGGGTCTTTTCCTTTTGAAACTTTGCGATGCGGGGAAGCGAGAAGAGTCAGAATTTATGAAGGATAAAACCTTTGGGAATTAAAACTCCGTTTTTTTTTTTAGTTAAATAACTCATATTTTCTAATACTTGAGGTTTCATAAAGCCTAAGTATAGTTTTGGTCTTGAGGGCTATTTGAAAATTGTTTTTTTTGGGATAATCAAAGTTTAATACTTGGGTATTAATTAAAAAGCCTAAATATTAAACTTTGATTATAGGATTTTATTATTAGTATTTTAAATGTTGATTTTCTATTTTCTATTTTTTATTTTGTTTTTAAAAAAGATAAAAAATTAAAAGTTTTTTTAAAACTAAAGGGTCCATATTTTAATATAATAAATTTCATTAAAAATTTATAATATATTAAAATGGGGGGTTGTTGAAAAGTACAACATTTGACGATTCACTGGAATAACCAACTATCTATGATAATAATGATTTTTTTTCAAATATTAAGTAAAATAATTTAGGAAGTTGAACTACTTTTCGAAACATTAATTTAGGAAGTTGAATTACTTTTTGAAACATTTAGATAAATAAAATTACTCTAGCTATAAAACTCATTAAATTGCAATTTCTTTTAAAAACCTTTTGTGAATGAAAAACCCCTGTTTACTTGTATCAGTAATTAATTAGTTGTAAAATTAAAGCATGGGGCCTTTTACGACTTAGCTTATAATGCACTCATTCGTCATAGGTAGAGCCACTGCTACTAACAAGCGTTCATAGCCTTGACATGGTTATCTTTTAACCAACAACAATCCAGTGTCTCATCCATTTAATAGTGCAATAATTAGAGGTAATTTTTTTTTATTTGATGCTGAAAATCCATTGTCCCAGTTTGGTGGCCAGATAATGACAATGCCATTCACCAGTAATAATCAAACTGAACATGCTGGCTCGTGATGATATCCCTTATCTTACAAAAAATCATAAGCCATTATCTTGATTTGGTGATTAGTGTGGTAATGTTCGTTTAATTAGTTCCCGATGAACATGGTAAACATGCTCGTGATGAGACCTCTTATCTTTTAGAATTTTTATATTTTAGAATTACACTCTAAAAATTCTCTTTTTAATGGATGGGAAGGATCATTGACTTCTTAAGAGTTTTGGATGACAAATCAGAGTTGAAAATGTTTAGTCGTAAGACAACCTTTACTTTTTAAGGATAACTTTTTTGACTGAAACTAGAGTAAAATGATATAATTTTTGAGGTTTTTTAAAGATTTCACAACTTAATGGAAAATATTTTTGAGTTTTATAGTTTTATCTAATTTTCAATTTTGGTAACCACTTAAAAAATTTCTACTTTTAAAATGAAAAAATAAAAACAACTTCAAGAGATGTTTGAAAAGTCAATAGAGTACTATTTAACATTTTATTAACAAAATCTGTAAAAGGAAAAAGAAATTGCAGCAGGATGTACAATGGAAGTGACTTTTTACAGATTTTATTATTATTATTATTATTTTAAGAAAACAATTTCTTTAAGATGAGCCCATTTATAGGAAAAGAGTCTTTCTTTCCTGATAAATCTTGAAGTATAAATGTAGATGAGCTTATCTGTTCAACAATTTGAAATGGACTAAGCCATAATTTTTAAAATTTGGTATGTTTCCATTTTTCTTCACGTGTTTTATCCCACTTGAGAACTAGATCTCCAACTTGGAAAGAACTTTGTGTGACTGAACTTGCATCACAATATGCTTTCACCATCTGTTGGTGTTTGGTGTGTGTGAGTTTGACCTTTTCACTTTTTTCTTCTAGTTTTATAATTTGTGAATTTCTTAATTGCAAGGAATAAGAAGGTGCTTTTTCAATAATTTGAGCTATGACTAATGAAGGAAGAGCTAAATGTGATGGAATGATGGCTTCCTTCCCATATAGTAAGTTGAATGGAGAAGTTCCTATGGAAGCCTTCTGAGTTATCCTATTACCCATAGAGAAAATATTAAATCTTTGTGTCAGTTTCTTTGATTTTGATCAACAATTCTTTTGATTATTCTAAGGAGATTTTTATTAGTGGATTTTGTCAAACCATTTCCATGGGATAGTAATTAGCAGAATATTTGGGTTTAAAACTCCTCCTAATTGCAAATTCAATCATACAAATACCTGAAAAATAAGATGCATTATCAAATGTAAGTGCAGAAGGAAAACCAAATCTTATAATGGTAAATTGATAAATAAATTGAATAACAAATTCAGAATTGACTACCTTTTAGCAGAATTACTTCCACCCACTTAGTGAAGTAATAAGAAGCAGTCAGAATATACCTATGCTATTTAGAAGAATGAGGAATGATCTCACCTTTGATAACCAGTCTCCATTGTTCGAAATACTATTCGATGTTGATTGGTTGCAGAGGCAAGGTTGGTTCACCTTTGATAACCAGTCTCCATTGTTCGAAATACTATTCGATGTTGATTGGTTGCAGAGGCAAGGTTGGTTTTTGTTGTCTTCCAGAAGCATTTTGGCACATTTTGCAATTCCTTATGTATGCGTGAGTATCTTTGAAGAGAGTAGGCCAGTGGTATCCAACATGTAAGGTTTTATGTGCAATAGTGTAAAACATAAACGTACATGTAACTTGTTCATATGGTGCAAAAGTGATGGGTAATTTATTAAACAACTAAATATGCAAATGTGTGTTTACAATGCCAACACTTTAGAAGTATTTACGTACAACTTTCAACGTTTAAAAATATATACACCAATCAATGCTAGTGTAAAACATAAACGTACATGTTTATATGGTGCAAAAGTGATGGGTAATTTATTAAACAACTAAATATGCAAATGTGTGTTTACAATGCCAACACTTTAGAAGTATTTACGTAGAACTTTCAACATTTAAAAATGTATACACCAATCAATGCTAGTGTAAAACATAAACATAAACGTACATGTAACTTGTTCATATGGTGCAAAAGTGATGGGTAATTTATTAAACAACTAAATATGCAAAACAACCAGTGGATATAAAACTCAAAAGTTGACATTTTTGATTAGCTACACTCATCACCCTTTGTAAAGAGAGGAAATAACAATCTAGAAACTAAATCAACCTAGAGAGGCATATGAAACCAACATGACATGAGTTTTCCCAATGGCCAAAAGACAACAACAACAACAGGTCTTATTTAGGTTTTAAAAATTGTTGCGTCAATACGGGGGAAAAGTACCGTGTCCGTACTTTAAGACAACTCTTTTTCTGTTTAAGTAGTGGCTCTAACTGGCGATAATGACACTAGTTTCCCAATGAAAGGTTATTGAATGAATGCATAATGTTTATAGTGGAGTAAAATAGATTTCCAATGATAAATTAAATGGAAAAACATATGCATTAACCTAATCTATAACCCGAGATTATTTAACATTTATCTAGATGCGATCTATAATGATTTTCCTTAGTAAATGACAATATAGTTTGCTCAAACACCAATGGAAATTAAAATATTTGAAGATGATTACTTTGATTAAATAGTTAATCAAAATAATGTGTATAACTCATATCACATTCATAATATCAAAGAAAATTGCTTAACATGTAAAAATATCAATGGTAGAATGATCATAAATGAATATATGTAACACTATTATTTAAATACCATGTAATAAGCAATTTGAAAAGATAAATTCACTATTTACTTATGAACAAAACAAAGGTACAACGATAGAAATACCAGATGCACATTTCTCAGCTCATAAAAGAATTAGCAGCAGTTTAGTCATTCTCACAAAGATAACTTCGGGAGTACATAAATGCAACTTCTCAAAATTCTTTATGAAAGTTCTTAAAGCAATGTTCCAGTCGTTCTATTGAGAAAAGTATGAAAGTACAATAGTGCGAGCTTTCGTAAGCCTCTATTCATAAAATTTCGGACCTTTATTTCATACAAGTAAGCTTAAATAGTAGAAAACAACTGAATCTGTTGTGTAGAGTGTTGAGGGCATTTAAACAGATCCCTTCAACAATGCTTAAAGGAAAACGATATTTGGTAGAAATTTTTGAATCTGATTTGCTGTCTTCATCACTTTGTTTGTTCCATTGGATTCTCTAGATCTTTGTCCGTCTGTGAACTGAACTGCCACTTATCAGCACAACTGTCCTCTTCTGTTATGAACCTGAACACGGGAAACAATGATTGATAAGATAAAAATGATTGAGATTGATAAGATAATTTCGTTTGAAACAAAACAATTTTGCAGGAAATCAGGAAAAATGTAGAGCGTAATAAATCCTGACAGAAACATCATGAAGAGGAATGCAGAGTGAGGTATGTAGTAAGAAAGGTGGATTTTATGGTCTTATTGCAAATCTCTTTTAGATCGGGCGTAGATTTAGAGTAATTGTAATCGGTTGGAGACCGGGAGTACTTCAAATTATATCGCAATCACAATCGTGGAAAGGTAGATGCCTAACGTTTTTTTTAGAGGGGGTTGGAAGTGGTAAATGGTTTGTGAAGAGGGGGATCATAAAGAATAGAAGAGTGATGCGTGGATATAGGGCTTGGATGAAAAGCCACTTTTCAGACCCTCCTTTGAGAAACTTAAAATGAGCGCAGGGGCGTCCAAAGTCTTCTCAGACATTGATTCGGGCAGATCTGAGCCGTTTATTAAATCAAGGCAAGTCAAGCTTTTATATCACAATCTATGTTTGGAGCGGAGGCAAAGGTACATGCAGGATTATGAAAGTTGCGATAAGCCCGGATGCGAAATCATTCATATCCATTTAAATATCGTGTCAGGTTCGAGTGGCCTAATCGTAATTTCAAATCGGCTGGGGTGAAGGATTTGTTATAAGTTGTGTCCCTTCGAAACTTGTGATTGCAAAGTCCCGGGGTGACGTGGTAATGATGTCACAAATGGCGTCATGATGTGACGTGGTATGTGACATGGCAGATGACATGGCGATGACATGGCAACTGACGTGGAGTATGACATCATAGACGACATGGGAGCCATGACATGGATATGGTGTCATATTGCAATCGGCATGAGACTTCATATCACAATCGCACTTGGCATAAGGCTTGACTCTTGGAACTTTGTGATTGAGTGGGTGCGATATTTTAATGAATTTGCAATGAATAATCCCCGCAGGTCCGATTATATCGCATATCGCAATCGGTTAATGCAGGAGGCAGGACCTTTGGAAACTGCAATAGCCGCAGATGGGAGATTTTTTATGAATTACAGTTGATTTTTCCATCAAGTTTAGGCCTAATCGCAATCGCAGTTAGTTAAGACTAAGGCTTAAATTTTTTGGAACTTTTGCGATAGTCATGGACACGAGATTTAAATGAATTGTATTGAGTAATCCCTGTGGGTCCGATTTATATTGCAATTTCAATGGATTTGGTGGAGGGGTCTTGGGTCTTTTCCTTTTGAAACTTTGCGATGCGGGGAAGCGAGAAGAGTCAGAATTTATGAAGGATAAAACCTTTGGGAATTAAAACTCCGTTTTTTTTTTTAGTTAAATAACTCATATTTTCTAATACTTGAGGTTTCATAAAGCCTAAGTATAGTTTTGGTCTTGAGGGCTATTTGAAAATTGTTTTTTTTGGGATAATCAAAGTTTAATACTTGGGTATTAATTAAAAAGCCTAAATATTAAACTTTGATTATAGGATTTTATT
>APFE031663751.1:54011-111919 GCA_000404065.3 Pinus taeda | reverse complement strand
TAATAATATTAAAATTATAATTATAATCTAATAATTCAAAATATTATTTTAATGTATTATTTCCATAAAATTAAATCTTATTAATATAATTTTTATTAATATAATAATATTGTTATTAAATATAATAACAGTACAATAGTTTTTTTATTTTTGTAATTAAGATAAAAATATCTCTATAAAAACAACCAATATTATAAATACTATGTGTATCATATACCAAGACAGGGAATATGGCAATATGTGTGTCATATACCAAGACAGCAGGGAATATGGCAATGGTGTTGGAAACTCTCTTACCACTTTTAATATGAAGTTATATTCCAATTTCTTTCCATAAACAATATAAAAGGAAGAGAAAATTTTAGAACTATTATTTTTTTTTATTGTTAAAACAATATAACATGTAAACATTAATACTCGTCACATATGCATTTTTGAATTGTCATTATGATTTTAGATGTCAACCTAAAATGTCTATCCGTCATACAGGAATATCGTTCACTATGTTTAAGCATAAACATATACATTTTATAAAGCGCATTATAATATTTGTAAAAAAATTGACTCAGAAGCACGATTTGATGGTTGAAGTTGTGTTACGCTGCTATTTCGATAGCGAGTCTTATAGATGTTAATCGATCAACATGTGACATTAAATTGATGTTAATCGATCAACATGTTGACAAAATATTTTTCAATTCTATATCTTAACCAGGGACGCTGCATGGCAGCGAGTCCCTACCTGAAGCTTTATTGTTAAATAAAAGATTTAAGCCCGCTGAAAGAGTATGGAATTGCAACTGGCTAATAAACAGCCATATGGAGAACTTTAGTGAGCTTTAAATTCTTGGCATGGTGAGCTTTAAATCAATTCTTCCACATCATTCCGAGAATAGTGCAGTAGATAGCCAAGAGCTTTCAAATGACATTTTCTGAAACACAATTGTGTAGCACAAGAAGGCTTTCTTGAACGGCTTTTCTCTTTTTGAAAATTGAAGCTGCTGTTTTTTTGTTATGTGAACTTCACCGAAAAAGCAATTTTTTGGTAATAATTTCTATTTAGTGATTGAGACTTGGCTAGAAACCCACCTTCAAACTTCTTTAAGCATAAAATCAAACTATGAATGAAGTTCAACATTGGACATTGATTTTATAAATTAAGAAAAGTGGAGAAACAAAAATTTAGAAAGATGGGGCATAATTCCAGAATTTGTCATTTCAGTTCCCTAAAGAAAACCGATTTAGTATTTACTTCCCATTTGTAATCGATTTATGGGAGAAATTTTGAAATGGTGATTGGGCTAAGTCTTATACAACACTCATCTCGTTATCACTAATCCCAACGTAGCAAAAAGTAGCACCCAGTGGCAGTCCAATACCATTAATATGAGCAAAAGAATTAGTATTGAAATTGCTTTGAAAGAAGTTGTGTGTGATAGGCTCATGAGATTCATTCTTCAGGAACAATGTGAACACTATCAAGTTGAGCCTCGGAGGATTATAGGGAATGAGACTCATTGTTGTCCATGTCTATTGAAATTACACGAAGAAATCTTAAATAAGTCAATATTGATAATTACAATGAACATTACTGGTCATTTTTTTCACCGATTTGAAGGTCAAAGATAAAATATGGCCGACATTGAATGTGAGATCTTAGAATAATTAAAACATACTAGCACAAAGATATGCAAGAAGCTCAACCTCAAATTATCATGTTTGTGCACATAATTCATTGGCTGCATGTTTTTCCAGAGCATAACACCCGTGCACATAAATCATTGGCTGCATGCAGGGTTAGTGTAACATGTTAGATTCTCTTTAACTCTGGCATTGCTATGCCTAGGTATCGGCTTTAGCAAGACCAACGAGTTGTTTGTGGCATTGCCATTATCGCCTTCGCTATAAGCAACCCAATCTGTAAGCATTGTCATTATTGCCTTTGTTGTAAGCAACCCAATCTGCTTATCTATTTATGCTCTAAGGAGAGCCAGAGCAAAGCTTATTGTGGTGTTCCCTTGTTTGTGGAGACACACCCCCATTTTTGCCGATTAGTTCATACTTTGCAATAAATTCGCGATGAACAAAAAAATACAGTTAGAGAGTTCAATCAACATCATTATCATCGAATATGGAGGCTGAGGGCCACAACTTTGCCTTCAAGTTGTTAGTAGCTCTCAGCTTATCATGGAATATGGAGGCCAAGGGCACAACTCTACCTTCAGATTGTTGGTCTCTCCCCTTAAAAGTGTTTTGGGCGAACCCTTACCTCATAGTAGGGAACGAAGTAGAGCCAGTGAGAAGAAGGTAAGATGCCGCTAGGACCAGGTGGAGGTCTTTTGGTCTTTCACCCAGAGGCTATGTTGGTATTCATAGTTCAAGCTCTAGGGATTTCTTCTAAAACTAGAGATTATCGTAGACTATGGATTTGAGCATCCATCCGAATTTATTTCTAGTTAACCTATTAGTGCTATAATATAATAGTTCTTATATATCTTGTTAAAATAAAATTTGTTGTTTAAGTTATTACTGTTGTGTTTGATGTTGTTATTATTTATTTTATTTTCTTGCACAATATTAACAGTAGCATCTTAACTAAGATAATCATTAAACTTAATAAAGCAAATTAACTATTACCATAGTTACTACGAGATTGTAACCAAGGAATAGATAGGACTGATATTTTCCATCAATAATAAATAGGGTGGTATTATTTACCCTATGATTAAACTTGTAATTATGTTAAACAACTATCGAGTTTGCTATAGACACTCATAAAATAGAAAATAACATATAGTGGTTAAGAGAAAACAATATAAGGTTTATGGGCTAATTAATACCTATCCATAACTTGCTCTAAGTATTTAGATCACTGCTAACTAGTCGTTGCACTATGTAATGGAACAAAATCCAGGATACAAGTCAGGCTCACCGAGTTGCAGCTTTGTACCTTGTAATGAAACAAAAGCAATGACACAAGTGAGGCTCACCAGGCTGTATCTTCTTTGCACCGTGTAATGAAACAAACCAGTCAACTGAATCCTCTTTTTCTACAGGTCCCCGTAATTTCTTTTCAAAACTTTTCTGGAATTTCCCATTTCTCCACTTGCTCTGTATTTTGCGGGTCCTGGTAATTGCTTCTCAAAACTTTTCTGGAATTTGCCCATCTCTCCACTTGCTCTGTATTCTACGGGTCCTGGTAATTGCTTTGAAAAACTTTTCTAGAATTTTCCCATTTCTCCACTTGGTGTGTATTTTGGGATTCTATAGTCTAAATATTTTGTATTGCTCATACAACTTTTATATTCTCTATTTTTTGGGATTTTGTAGTGTACATCTTCTGTATTGCCCATGCAAGTTATATTCCCAGCAATAAGGGTATTAAACTGAGCTCTGCAGATCTGAGATTGTTATGGTGTGAAAGACAAAGACCTAGAATTCTGTAGTGTACATCTTTGTATTACCTTGCCCATGCAAGTTGTATTCTCAGCGATAAGGTATTAAACCTAGCTCTAGAGATCCTAGTGCCACATAAGTGTTACAAAGGCCCAAATGGTAGTGTTGGAAAGATCCAGATGTCAAAAAGATCCAGATGTCAAAAAGGGAAAGCTAGGAAAGGAAATATATTAAACTTGACATGTATGTTGGTGAAGCAAAACTAGCATTTAATGTGCTCCGCTAATGCTAGCATTAATTTAGCTAGTATTTACCAGTTTGAAAATACGAAACAAATTACTAATTATAACATATGGTTTTGCTTTTCGGCCTCGGAAAGAGGTCAAATAAAAAGGCAAATCAATCTATATCGAAAAACTTTGACGAATCAGTCTATGTCAAAAAACTTTGGTTATATCGTGATCAATGAGATTAACAAACAAGTGAACTAATGCGAAGATGAGCATAATTGATTACAATAGTCCCATACCATTACCAGATGACAAGGACTAATAATATTACATACCAATAAACAATAAATGATATTGATATTTAAATGTTATATTTTTAATTAATTAATTTAATTAAAAAATAGAAATAATATATATTTTTAAAATAAATTTTAATATTTGATATGTAATTACTATTTAAAAATATTATAAAATAGTTTATAGAATTTAAATTTTTACTGTTTATAATGGCTGATAATTAGATTAATTTTAGTATAGAAACACTTACTATTATTATTCTAAATAAGAAATATTTATTCTTTATATATTATGCAGTAAAATATTATTTGAGAAAAGCTCCCTACTCATGCCACTTGTATTGTTTCGCAGGTAGTTGATTTTGGTGTTAGACCATTTGGTATTAGACTATAATTTCTACTATGAGATTGAAGACGTATTATTGGTGAGTTACGGCAACCCTTACCCCGATTGCAGATTCGTTCAACTTGCTGACATGGCCATTCGGACCCACCTGTTTATCTCCGTTTCCATTGACAGACGTTAATGTTGATTACGAATGTATTTGTCACCGGAAAATGGTGCAGCCGGAACCTATCCCTTAAGACCTTACCGCTGGTAATGGAGGTAACGTCCTTCCCTTTACGCGTCTTATCGTCCTTCCGCTCTTGAGCGAGGAGCTCGAGGCATAAAAATTTTCACGTATCTTGACGTGGTGGAAGGATAGTGATGGGTGTTGTTTTTAATTTGTAACTTAATCAATAGCACTCCCGAGTCCCCGTGGATGAACTTCACATGTCCTAACTATGATATTTTTTTAATTATATATAATATAATAATTAATTATTATGTTAGATATTATATATATATATATAAATAATTTAATAGAAATAAATATTAAACAATAGGTTGATGATGATGATGATGATAAACAACAACTTTGGTCTATCGAACCTAAAGAAACAAATTATTTAGTTTGATTTAAGATTTTATTCCTAAAGCTTGGAGAGAAGCCCCTTGAGCTCACTATAATTTTGACATCCTAAAAGGCTAGGAAAGTCAGTATTGCGACAAAGATTATGAAATTGAATTAAAAAAAAAATTATCTCGTACATTTGAATTAAAAAAAAAATTAAAATACAATACAATATAATAATTGTTTTTAAATTAAAACGAGAAATTTCATCATTATATGAATTTTTATTTTTTCAATTGAGAGTATTAATTAGGACTAAATTTTACAAAGAATAATTTTTCATATTTTTTGTTGTTTTACAAATGTTTCAATTGCTTATGTCATGTCATCATTTTCTCTTTATTGTCTTTCTAAAGTTAAGAAGTGAAAAATTCAATTTTTTCTTTTTCAAACATTCCAAAAATAAATATCATATGGTTGTCAATTTCTATGTTTAAAAGACTATTTTTTTTTTTTTTTTTCTAGAATGATTTATAAGTGCTGATCTATGTAATGATAATGATAGTGTTAACTATTAAAAATAGTTTTTCATGATCCGAGCATTAAATTTATTTAAAATTTTCATGTTTCAAGATCATTTAGTTTGGAAGGCTTTTACAAAAGTCAATATTGATATAATGGCATGCATACATGAACAACTCATAATTAATCCTTTACACCATACTTTAAAATATTGCCAAAGTGTTTCTAATGTCATTAAACATTGAGGGAATCAAAAGAAAGAGTTGTATTAGAGATCTTGAATCAGACTAGCATTTTGGATACAATCCTTAACTATTCTATGGTAACCATCATGAATATAAAATTATACAAGAAAAAATAATTTATAGCACAAATGGATCTCATTGTTCTTAGTATAGTAAGAATATATCTATTTATGTAAAATTACCAATCATGGCCAAAATCCACTAAATCTACATATTACTACCTCAAATTTAAGCAATAAAATAAACTCACTTACCTTCCACTACATGACCTTGAAAGTTGATATTTTATCTAATTTCTTAACAATATACGATCTTGGCACAATAGGGATTATCACTAATGGAAAAAGACATAACCCAAAATAGCTCTCCCACCCCCATAATCACAAAGCTAAACAAATGATAGAGAGCTTATAGATTCCATAATTATATAGTGTGATTTGGTCTTCCAACTACTTACTTTCATATTGCAGGCATTGAGATGTTAGAGGGAATTGAGATAGCCACTTTGCCTTTGTGTTCATTCTTGAAGGAAATAATAGAATTCAAAGATTTTTCTAGAATGGTAATGGATTATTCTACATTAGTTCTCACAAATATTTGATAATCGTACTTGTAATAATGAACTAAATTAAAAGGTATGGGATTTCCAACTTAAGCTCTTGAATATGCTTGAATCACCTAGAGACATTTAGATCTTCCCCAAAGCAACCAAACTTACTCACATTTTCTTAAATCAATACAAGAAAACTTGAAGTTGTACTAGATGGCACACATTTGCTAGAATCTAATTATTTCACATAAAACATATGTTGGTACAACGCTAACTACACAATCAGATATTTGTGAATTGGAATACATCACTCGTGGTTGCTTGTATTATGGACTTGAAGATGGAATATAAAGAATACTAAACCTTGTCTTTCTATGTCATATGTGGAATTTGGAATTGCAAGAATACGTGTGTTTTCTAGAATTATTCTTTGGACATCAACTCGACCAATATTAATATATGTTCGTACCTAAATGAGACTGTTCCTTAGGTATCTAAGAGATTGAAGAGACATATCAAACAGGTGGACATTTGGCACTGATACATAGTGCAGTTTCTTGATGAGGCTGCAAATAAGAAAATTTGTGGGAGTGGTTCATATATAGTTATTAAGCTTGGACAATATTATAATTTCTACTGGTTCAATGGGATGGGCACCAACTCGAGGGTGGAGATCGTTGCACTCTGTTGTGTATTATATCATGCAAAATGGTTATCCATAGAGGTAATCGACATATTTGGTGACTCTAAAGCAATTATTGAGTGGGATGCAGACAAAAATTCCTTTGATCCTCCCATGCTCCCATAATAGATGCAAAGAAAAGGGGACTGTAGATGCATTATCAAAATTTGGCCATTGATATCTTCCTGGAGAGATAATTTATAGTGGAAATAACAATGATTGTTATCTTCAGTCAAGGATAATATTAAATAGATGATATAGAATGATATTCTTTTGGTTTATTGTCATCAATGTTTTTGGAAATAATATACTTGTTGTGGTCATATATAGATATGATATTTTTATTTAAAAGATGTAGTTGTTGCTTTCGGTTGATTTTGGTAGATGTCATATGGGATACATTGGCCATAATGTTAAATAGGGGCATATTTGGTGATTAATGCAAGAATGATGATAAATACAAATATATGTAAAGAATTTTATTAATATAAATTCTGTTGATTTTTTCTTTCTTTCTGAAGAAGAAGAAGCTAATTACACACTCTAAAATGAAGACTCTGTACTAATTCTTAACACAAATTACAAGATACTTCAATGATATGGAAGAGAAAAAAATCCCAAATAATAACTAAAACTCTTATACCCAATTCCTCACCTATAAAGCCTTTATCACTAAGTGAATATAAAATGAATATAGAAATGTGTATCTCTCTTCAATTTCTCTAATAATATCACCTTAAGATTTGAATAATGCAACAATATTTCCCTTTTCCCATCTCTAGAATGTAGTAACACATTAAGAGTAAGATAGTTGAGTTCTATGGAGAAAAAATACCATTGTAATGTTGTAAAACCTTTACACCTTACGCATCACAAAATCTTTCCTCAAGACCCATCACAAAAACCTTCCTCGAGACACTTACACTATCATGAGATAGATAGATAGATAGATAGATAGATAGATAGATAGATATGATTTTATTTAATAACATAAATATTATAATGAAGAGATAAACGTAGTTTCATTGTTTTATGTTCTATTTTTTGGATATTATTTCATATATATTTTTTAATTTATTAGGGATTTATTAGAATTGAAAATATGAGTCACATTAATTTCATAATCTACATGTTTCACAATTTTTAAGGTACTAATCAATTTATACATTCAAAAATACAATTTGAATAATTAAAAATTACAATCTCATTAAAATATATATTAACTTAAATTGAAAAATTAAAATAATTATATATATAAAACAATTGAACTATACCAAAACAAAAATAAAATAAGTTTTTAAATTATTATATTTAATGCAATAAACAAAAACCTTTATTATATATAGATATATAATTATATATATTATATACTATATATATATATATATATATATACAACATTTATATTAATTTCATGCATTTTCAAACCTAAATACTTTTAATTACAACAATTTCAAATTTCTCATATTAACACTTATATTCAAAAGCTTAAGCAATTTCTTAAATAGAAAATGACTTTACAAATAACAAAAAGGTAAGTGATAAGAAGCCTTAGTATTCCAGCAATATGATGCATCTAAACCATCCTAGATCCATCTTAACCTGAGACCTATCAAGTGCCAAGAGGGATCAAATATTTCAAGGTGAAAACCTCTTTTTTTATGAATAATTTGAGGAAAGGTTTGCACCTCAAGAGATTTCATCCTTCTTGGTGCTTGATAGGTTCGAGGTTAAAATGAATCTAGGTTGATTTCAATCGTATGTAATCACAACAATTATGATTTTATCTCTTTTTTTAATGTCATTTTGAATGCAAGTGACAATGTAATAGTGTTGAATGATAGAAATAAAAAAAAGAGCGATAATAACCCTTAGCCTTCTAGCAATATGATGCATTTAAACCAGCCTAGATCCATCTTAACCTAGGATCCATCAAGCACCAAGAGTGATTAAATATCTCGAGGTGAAAACCTCTTTTTTTTGTACAAAATTTGAGTAAAAGTTTGCACCTCGAGAGATTTTATCACTCTCGGCGGTTGATAGATTCAAGGTGATTTAGGTAGGTTTTGATCATGTGCGATCACAACAATTTTGATTTCATCTCTTTCTTGAATGTTATTTTGAATGCAAAGTGACGATCTAATAGTGTTGAATGACAGAAAATGTGAATAATAAAATTGTAGTCCACTTATTTTCTTCTACTATGTTATTGCCATACCTATTACTTTTGTCATCTTTGCATATTGATCATATGAAAAGGGCAGTTGAAATTGTATGCCATTCAAATCATTAACTCAAGCTATTGTAGTAAACATCATACCTTGTCTCTCTTGCTCTCTAATATTAATAGTAAATTTCTCTAAAGTGAATCATTTATGACTTATGGAGTGTTAAACAATATTAAATTTTTAATTGTAGTTGTTTTCTATTACCTCGCTGAATGCAAAGTGATTAACAATGTTGAATGATAGAAAATGAGAATAATAAGAATGTAGCCGGTTATGAATAGTTTAGAGTTACACAAAGAAAACATTTCAAATAAGATGAAGTATTTATTTATGTTTGAATTATTGTAAATGTACATCATCAATATTTTTTTTGTGTTTACATTAAAATCAATGCACACTATTAACCTAATTACTTTGAAATTAATGTACATCATACTTTTAGTTAATAATAAATAAACATATACATTAAAATCGAAACATCTAGTGCAAGCCATCAAATACAATTAGAAATCACATATGCGGTAAAAATAATGCATCTAGTGTAAGTAATCAAATAGGATTAGCAATCAACAACTACACTAAAATCAATGCATCTAGTGCAAGCAATAAAATAGGAATATAATTCAACAATTACACTGAATCAATGCATCCTATACAATCTAATAGGGTTTGGAATTGACATCTACATTAAAATCAATGCATCTATTTCAATGAAAACCAAAATATTCATAAGATGCAAGAGTTTGTCTCCCTTCCTCTCTTTGTCTCTCTCTCCACCCGTCATTTATATCTATATCTCCCTCCATATTTCCTTCTCTATCTCTCTATCCCCCCCCAATCACACATGGTCTCTCTCTCCATATATATCTATCTTACCCTCTCTTTGTGTGTGTCTCTCTTTTCTTCCCTCTCTCCAACCTCCATATATATCTCTATCTCCCTTCCTCTCTCCTTCTTTGTATCTCTATCCCATCCCCCAAACATACACACTTTGTCTCCATATTTATTTATCTCTCTCTCCCACCATCTTCCTCTCCATATCTTTCTCTTTCCCTTCCTCCCCCCTCTCTCTCTCATGTCCTACCCTCCTCTCTCCCTCACTCTCTCTCCATCTGTCCCTTATAACTTGAGCACTGACTCCACCTTTATGTCTCTATGTATTTCTTCTTCCCTCCCTCCATCTCTTATCAAGTAGGAATAGAAATAAACATCTACACTAAAATAATTGCATCTATTTTAGTGAAAACCCAAAATATGCATGAGATGAAAGAGTATGTCTCCCTCTCATTCTTTGTCTCTCTCTTCTCCCCTCTCTCTTCAATGATATCCTCAAATTATTTTTATGATGTTTGGCAGAGTAATAATCTAAACATCGTAGCCCTTGTGGATCTCTTCATTTCTGTCTCCATCAAGCTATGGTTGGTTAGTTGTTCTAAATTTTCTTTACAAAGAGATTTTTTGGTTATATACCAATATATATACTGACATATTACATTGGTATATATAGTGGGTATATATATTAGTATATATACCAACATAGTATGCTAATATATATACCAACACACATACACATAAACCTATATACATATAATAATATGTATGCATATAATTGTATACATATGAGAGTATAAAAGTATACCACTCAATCCTAATCATTTTGCAGTGTCTAATTCCTTCTAATTCTCCCCTAACAATAGTTAATGCCTTAAGTAACCTGATCCTTTAAGGCTTCATCAAGGACCCAAGGGACCTATTTTCTTGCCTTAACCTTGACGAGTGCCTTAAGAGACCCATCCTAGTACACAAGACTTCATAATGGTATGCATATTCCACATTGAGGCCAAGATCACCTCTAAAGGGTTCATATTATGGTTTGAGGTCATTTTCAATGCCAATGAGCCTTAGAGACCCATTTATGGTATAAGGCCCTTATCTTCTTTTCTCTTCTTACACATGTATCTACTATGTAAAAACTCCTAATCATGTCCATATCCATCTTGTATCACAAAGATACATTTTAAAGAATCCCAGTTGTGGTCAGGCCTTGATCATGGCCCTTCATCTCAAGAAATTTAAGTTAGAGTCCCTAAATTTCTTCCTCAACCATGGTCTCAAACTCATCCTTAATTCACAAAACCCCATATAAATCCCTATATTCCACACTAATAATAATGATATCCTATAAAATGTATCTTTTATGATTTGATGTCTTGTTCATATCCCTTAGTCCCTAGAGGCTTCATCTAGAGCCTAAGGGTCTTATTTTTCTCCCTTGCCCATTGGAAAGGCCTTGAGACCCATTTATATAATACAAGTACTTATAGCAACAACCATATTCTAGTTAAAGGACAAATATCCTCATTTTCCAAACTTGTCCAATGAGGACCAACACTAGTATACATACATAAATATCTATTCAATATATGTGTGTTTCCATTTATAATAGGTTTATGTATCAATATATATGCATAATATGTCTTTATATATCCATATGTGTATGTGTTGTATATATACTAGTTATATGTGTTAATATATGTGTTAGTATATATCCCAATATTATAAATATATATATATTGGACATATTGTTAGGTGTGCGTGTGTGTGCGTAATGTAGTTAGTATACTAGGTTATATGTGTTATATATATACCCATAGATATCTCGATATATGTTCATATATAGTATCAACATATATATACAAATCTCCCAAGTAGTATGTAAAAGTATATATACTAGTATAGTATACATGGAAATAATGTTATAGTATATATATATATATATATTATATATATATATATATATATATATATATAATATATTATATATATATATTATATATATATATATATATATAACAAACATGCTATGGAAATATATATACTAACATATTATGTTGATATTTATACTAGTATATATATTGACATACATGTAGTAGCAGTATATATTAAATACATATTGTGTTGATATACCAGTGACAACCCTCAATCGGTAAGCACAATACAAATATAGATTAAGAGATTAATACTTTAACTTAGGGTTGTAAAAACATCATAACATGGTATATTTTAATCCTTTAATCCTTATATTATTTTCATTTGTTAAGAAAATTTTATGTGGTTGTCCCTGAGATGCTAGTGGTTTCCTTTATACCACGGTGATGTTGAATTTTACTTTGGCCCTAGATCTGATCTATGGCTAACTAGGCACAAGAACACATTAGAAACCCTAGAACTTAAGCACTTTGCATGTCATAAATCTACAACGGTAAAATAAATAAAGTGCAAAGAGATATTAATCCCAAAACTCAAATTTTTATTATTCCATTCATAAAAGAATCACGAGGCTCTTGTACCAATGATCATGGCCCTTTAGAACAATAGTATAACTAGTATACACAATATTCAAGAGATTAGGGTTTGACGTTGAATCCATTAGACCCCGAATCTTCCCAACACATAAAGGAAACAAATACACGACTTACTTTTTATGTCTCTCCTTTTCCTCTATCCCTTTCTATCCTATTGTCCTTGGGTGTCCTTGATTGTCCTTTGCAACCATTGTACAATGATTTGGCTCATTTTATATCTTTGTCATTCATAGCTACTCACAAAAAGTCATATCCATTAGACTTCTTGTATATATTAACTCCAAAATACTTCAACCACACATAATGGAATTTTTACTTCAAGAAAATTATATCTAGGCCAAGAAAACATGTTGTTCACACTTCATCTTATGAATATAATTCATGAATAACTTAGCAAACCTTATTATTATAGAACAAACACTTCTTGTCCACACTAGCTAGCCTCCTTCCTAGCGTCATTCACTTTGGCCTTCCTTCTGTCATTGTTCTGAGGCTTTTAGCCTCTTTATCTTTCACATCAAACCCTTCGGCCCTATTGCAAGAGAAGGTTGAGGCCTTAATGAACATCTTTGTACACTACATAAGACCTTTCTACTTTCCCATAATAAATATGAGGTTCTTCTAGTCCTCCTATTGCATACTTAGCGCTTCTACCCTCGTTCAAGGCACTAAAAAACATCTGACCAACATATAAGACTTCTTCTCAACTCAGAACCATAGAGATCACTTGACCTTCCTTGGAAAGATATATTGTCAAGCTCGATTTTTTCTTGAAGTTTTGTGACTCAATTTCTAAGATCTATTTTCTCAAGGATGTATTTTTGTCTAGGCTTGATTGTCCTTCACGGTAGGTCTCAACATACTATCAAGAACCCTCGATCCCTTTCATTCAAATGCTTGTACAATATATGGCCACTGTTAAGCATGGAAAAACCTTCTTTTTGGCTATGGTTAACCCTCTCCTTTCCACGATAGTCTTGACCATCCATTCTCCTTCTCTGATGTAGAAAGGGGTTCGTCCAACCCTCTTATAGGGCTCAGAACACCCACATATTATGCTAACATCCAACAAACAAAATTGATCCCTTATTAATCATGAGGAGTGATTCTCAACCTCTTCTCTAGGCTAGAATTCATATTCAAGAACTGAACTAGATCGTAAATTCATCCTCCATTAGTTTTTGATCACTTTAGGGCTTCTAATATCACATTCTTTCCTTACCTTCTCTATACATGAAGTCCTTCTCGTGTGTGTGTGTGTGCTCATCCTCTCCTTAGGCTCTCTATTTATATTTTTCTCTAGGGGTGCATTTAGGACAACTCTATATCTTAGGGTTTTCGCTCTCTTACCCTTAGAATAAAAAATCCATTTATTTTAGCTTCTAAACCCACTGTTTTGTGTCCAAAAACTAAACCTTGGGTAAATTTTCCAACCAATTACTCTTGGTGGGTTTCCTTCTCTCGGAAATACCTTCTGAGCTACCCAGCATTCCAACATTCCCTCTTGGTGAGGAGGGCATTTTCTTCACACTTCCATCTCCATGAATTTCCTTGCATGTCCATGATGATCCTTGCATGAGTCATGAATTTCCTTTGCATTGTCATATATGTTCTTGCATCTACCACGTCCTCTTTATATTTTGCCAATATTTTTCTCGCATGGTGGGGGAATGATGAAGGTTGACATCTGGGAGGTCAGATGTGGAAAATAACAAACTTCATATTTTTGAGGTATTCTCTCGCATGGTGTTATAGTCAAGAGTCGGAAGGTTGGGCAATTGGTCAATATTTTTTTGTGAAATAGAAAGGAATGATGCTTAACCTTTGAAAGGGGTGGCATGTCCTGTGGTCTGAGGTGGGCATGATTTTGATATAATGTATAACACAAGAGTTAGCGCGAGGTTAACATGCTGTGTAGTTAGGCTAAAAGAGATGTTGGGAGTCAAAAGGATGGGAATACGGGGAAGTCGAGAGTCGAGAGGTCAGGGCAGGAGAATTCTCTTATGTTGTGTTGTGGTGTTCAACCTCTGACCATGTGACTTGTCTCCGACCTCTGACATTCGAAGGTTTTTCCTTCGAAAATTGTCTTATGTCCGACCTTCAACCTTCGAAAGGGGTGGCGAGTAGGCTACTTGGAAGTCAGGATGTTCATCATATATTATATACTATAGAGGATGAAAGAAGCCCCATGTTGAGCTTGGTCAAGTTAAGAGGGAGGTTGGGAGGTCAGAAAGGAGCCAAATCAGAGGTTGGGATGACAGGGAAGTCAGCATTTGGGAGGTCAGGGCCTACGATTTTAGTTTTGTTCTATTGCAGTATGTGGCCGAACAACAATTAATACGGGAGTTAGGAGGTCAAGAACATCAGTGTTGTTATTTGAAATAGAAAGGTTTGACCTTTAACCTCCAACTTACATGTAAATATAATTCTTTTTTTTTAATTTGAATTTAATAATAATAATAATAATAATAAAATTAATATTTTAGTTAATCTTTTAAATTATTATTTCATATGTTGCAATTTTTTTTCAAGCTCAGAGAGTTTACTTTTTAGTTTGGAATTTTTTTCTATTTTTTGGGGCAGTTCAAGGCATTTTACTTTTTTTTTCAAGAAATTTCTATATTTTTCAGTAATTGAGAAATTTAGAAAATAGTTTCTTAAATAATAATAATAATAATAAAAGTTAGAATATAAATATATTTATTATATATTCTCTATTATATAATATAAATTATGTCAATAATAATATTATTAATAAATTTAGAGACATAATTTACGTATCTAAATCTATAAAAATATCATTTTTAAGTATAATAATAATATAATTATTATTATTATTAAAATAAAATTTATTTATTTTTAATTTTTATATTTATTTTTAACGATAAATTTAAATTAAGTTAAGAATAATAATAAGTACTAATGTCTATTTCAACCACATTTACCAATATGGTTGTGAATGTGATTGATTCATATATCTCGTTTACCAACCAAATTTATCAAAATAAATGTGATTGTGGTAGTTATTCATGATATTGATGTTTCTTGTATAACAAAAATTATTTAAAACACATTTTTTCTTAATAAAAACAATTTGAATTTTCTTTTAACTGTATATACATATCAACTTTTCTATTTTGATAAATTATCTTATTTCATATTATAAGTTTATTAAATTTTTCTACACAATTAATATAAAATATTTTTTAATATAGTTGTTTTTTAATTAAACTTGTTCATACATATAAACATCATCACATATATTATATTAACATATTATACACATACAACAAACGTACTATCCATTGTAATAACAATTTACAAACTGAATTATAATACTTCTCTCTACCATTAAACTATATGCAATCCTATATAATGCTCTTACATATTTAATGAATATTTTTCTTACATATTTAATAAATATAATATTTCATTTTAGTATTGATAAAATTATTGTTTTATAAATTATTTTTTTAAAACTTAGTATTACATTTATTATAAAGTTTTAAATTTTTATATAATGTTAAAAATACTTGAATTTTCAATATTACATATCATTCCAAATCTTAAGATTGCTAAATTTTCCAATAACAATCATGTTCACTATCACTTCATTTTTCTAACCAATATTTCTAATCACCACTAAATTTTCTTTTAACCAATATTTCTAACCATCAACAAATTTTCTTTTAACCAATATTTCTAATAATCACCCAATTTTGTGTAATCAAGAAGCCAAGGATAAATTACAATGAAATTGCGTCTGCATTATACAATAAACAAATAAAAAACCATGCCTATTAAGATCCAAAACTATGAAGCAATCATTAGGCTTATAGTTGTGTAAAACTTGCAAGCTAACACTAACATGGTCAAGTCTAGTTTGATATTATTGAGGCTCTCGAGTAAATTTCACTATGCTCATATGTCCTTGATCTGTTAAACTTTGCACCATTAGTGGTGCTCACTATTTTAATATTCTCAGGAGGAACAATCATGTCCATGTCCTCCACTTCATGCATTCCTTAGAAGAATCCCTCAATAAGTTTTAATTCCCTCAGCCTTCCTTCATTTCTACTATCAATTTCTTGGTTCAGGTAATGTTCATGAGATTGATCTGAGCATTGTTGGAGTAAGTCCATGGTTATTTCATCCTTCCTTTCAACCTGTAAATAAATGCCAATCAAACATTAAGATGATTTTTCCTTAACTCCATTGTTAATTTCCATTCCAAATTCCAACTAGATCAGACACTACAAAATTAAGTTCTTGATGAACATGAATTCTTCGTAGAAGTTTTCAACAACTTTTAAATACAAGACACATTGCAATTTATACTAAAAAGTGCCCATAAATCGCAAAAGAGAATGTAAGTTCAGCGGAGAACTTGTAGATTTAGAAGAACCATCCTGGAATCTCAACCTGATCAAGCCTGCAATGGACTACTATCGTAAGAATTTGCAAATAAACGTGAAACTTGACCCTCGTAATTATCCAAGTTAACGTCTTTATATTGGTCTCCTTCATTCCATTATTTCACTTCCTGGCAGGATTGAGCATGCCTTCCAAATTCACCCCAATAATGCAAAGTGTGATTAAGATGTATCGTCCAGGGCCGACAGTTGAGCCCTTATTTTGAGCAGCAAGGAAATCTACCCATATTGGATATTCTCTTCCTATAAACCCTTAAAAGTTAACTCTATAGTCCATGATCTCCTCTACTTGGAACAAACATAGTATTGGCCTCGTCAGTGGTCTTTATCAGCATTTTTGGGTAGATGTATTAGAAAATTACATTCATCCTCCCTGTGAGAAGTTCAAAGCTGGTGGTGAATGGGGGTGCAATGTCGATAGAAATGCAGACCACATATGCAATAAAACCTAAAATATCAAGTGTCTTCATCCTGTAATTATGGGCTAACTCGAAAAAAAGGAAACATATTGCTAAAAAGCCAACCTACCAGGTATTCATGTGGCGCGTGGGGATTCAAAATTCAAATTTCAAGAAATATACGTGCGGGATTTTTAATATTAAAATTTGAAATGACAAGTGCTACATTTCGAAGGCTTTAATTGTGTTCTAAAGGGAGTAGGTGATGAGGTCAAATGAAGAAGAAGGTATGGATACAGGTTCTGAAGTACAGTTAAAAGACACAAGGCGACGAGGGGCTTAGTTTGCAAATTCTCACTAGTTTTCCAACTTCTGCAATGAAATTGGTTTATGAAAATAGAAGTCAACAAAGATGGGAAGGGTGCAACTGGCCATGTCAGCAAGCACAAGGAATCTGTAATCGAGATAAGCTCAATGGTGACTTACAATTCAAAATAGTGATGGATTATGTTGAAACTAATGCAATCCATTCAAATCCCAAGAATGACAATATTAGAATAACAAAACCCATTGTAAATTTCTCAATGCCTTGGATAAAGAAATTCTTTGTGAAAGAAAGATTGTTCACAGGTATCTGGACCCCACCAGAGCTTTCTAGCATCAAAATTGAATTCAAATCCTCCAAACATGTCTCTGAAAGTCTTGTTGCTGAGCTTGCCCAATTGATACAATTTTTGCAAAACCCCAAAAACAACAATGGGGAAAATGTAGATGATTTATGGCTTCAATGGGGAAAATCCATAATATCTCCATGGAAAAGGAGCTCAAGGACTTCATTTCCAACAAAAAGCTCTTGCTTGGCCGCAACACCAACTTCAACTCCAACACCATTTATCTCCCTATTGGCCACACTTGTGTGGTTCTACCCAGAGGATGAAGTCCTACCTCAGAGGCTCTTTCTTAGAGGCTATGAGCCTCTTCCTCACCGACACTATTATATTGCAATGCCTTAGAATTATTGAGATCCATTTCCTTTTCGTCACAGCATGTGAAAAACACTGCATGATTCCTATGTCATTTGGATTTCATATTCTTGTAAGAGTTACTCATTCCTCATCTAGAAGAAATACCTAAAGGCCTTAACGATTGCAAACACTACTTCGATCCCGAGGGGAAAGAGAAAACTAGATGGTTACATAGCCATGGATATGAAATAGATTACTCCATTGACAAGGTCTTGAAAATGAAGAACAATACAATTCGAATTAGACTGGAGATTGAGAGCGGAACTTGAACTTTCACCATGAGAATAAGGGAGTGAAATGTGACAACTGTTACAACTTCCATTATCATCAATGGGCACTTCAAAAGCTTCATTTCTTCTAGAGGGGTTTCCCACATGTATATCATTTTTTTCAGAGGCTCCCATTCTTTGATAATACCGTTGACATTTTTCATTCCATGCATGTCTTGAGATATTGGATCCCGATAGAGCTACTAGAGTTTATATTGTATGATATCAATAAGATTTTAAGTCCGAGAGGGTGTTTTAGCTTGATCATTTTTTCTGAATTGAATAACAATTGAAGATCCATGTTCCTATGCTTAGGAATCTTGGTTTTAATATGGTAAAATGGTACATTTCACATAATTTGGACAGAGGGATTGAGCTTAAAGAAATGTGCATCTCTGCTCTC
The DNA here is from genome assembly GCA_000404065.3 of Pinus taeda. Classification (NCBI taxonomy): domain Eukaryota; kingdom Viridiplantae; phylum Streptophyta; class Pinopsida; order Pinales; family Pinaceae; genus Pinus; species Pinus taeda. The sequence goes on along the minus strand of APFE031663751.1, from coordinate 92,981 downwards.
TTGGAGAAGTCACTGAAGAGGGATTGAGATTAATTAATAGGAATTTTATATGCACATCCAATTTGAATGAGATGTGAGTGATGGATATTTTTACCTTCAAAACAACTGAGCATTCTTGTATGTGATGTATTCATCTATTGATTTATGGGAATAGACAAGCATTTTGTAAATTAACTGGTTTCATATGCTTTGGTATGTTTTCCACTTCCATTTTAAGGTCCTTAGTCCTTAGGTGGGTAGTCATGGCCCTTCATAGTCACCTAACCATGGACACATGGGCAGTGAATCTAATGAGAGGGATATCCTAACCTCTATAGAAGGAAAGAACAAAAGAAGTGATATGTTAATTATTTTAATATAGGTTTTCATTTCATAAGTGGTGTTGATTTTTGGTTAAAATATGGAACATTTTTTTATAGAAAAAATGATAGATGATGTCGCAACTAATCCGATCCATTCAAATCCAAAGCATAGAAATAATCGAATAAGAAAACCCACTAGAGATTTATGAATTCCTTGGATAAAGAAATCCTCTGTGAAATAAGAACCCTTCGAAAGTATCCAGATTCTTCAAATTCCTCAACCAAAATAAAATAACGAAACTGAATATGTTGATATGAATTTTGTACATTGTTTTGGATCTCAAATGGCCTTCCCAAAATGAAGTTCTTGAGATACAATACTTCAAGGGAATATTACACCTATTGTAGTTTGCAGATGCACATCTAAGATGAATGAGTTATGAGTGATGGATATTTTTAACTTAAAAAAAACTAATTATTTCTATATGTAATATATTCAAGTATTGATTTATGGAAGTATACAATTATTCTATAGATTAATTGGTTACATATGATTTGATATGTTTGTTACTTCTAGTTTAAGGTCCTTGCTCCTTGTATGGCTAGTGATTATCCTTCTGAGTCACCTAACAGTGAACACATGGGTAGTGAATATTGAAGTTAATGAAAAAACAAAAAAAAGGAGTGTTTTATGACTAGATTCTAAAACTTGTACCACAACTAACCGTATAAGAATTCCTAGGCAAAAGGAGATGAGCAGTGAAGATCCTTCTTAGCCACTTGACCATGAACACATGGGCATTGCCTCTAGTGATAGGGGCCTTTCTAATTTTGCAAAAGGAAAGAAATGGTTCGTTAATTATTTTAATATAGATTCTTATTTTATAAGTGATCATACTTTTTAGTTAAATTATAATCTCTTACATAACCTTTCGAGGATATTTCACAAGACTAGTAGTGATATGAACTTGAAGATAAATTGTTCAAATGGGTAGCTCTCTCTGGGCGAAGGATGTCAAAGTTTTGTCATGGTTAGTTTCTTAGTTCTTTCATTTATTGTGTTTTTTTTAATTTATATTTTGAAGTAAACATTGTGCATTCGTAAATGTGTTTTTATGTTTAAATAAGCCTATGAAAGCCTAAAATTGATATATTTCTTGCCAACAACTCAACTCCAATAGATTGGCACCTCAAACATCTCAAGATAATGGGATATATATGCTTCATGTAGTGAAACATAAGAAGCCTAAAACTACCTTCCCTAACCCTTTTATACTAAGGACTGTAATAATGAAGAGTTCATTTTGATTGCATTGAAGTCAAGAAAAGTGAACAGATTAAATAAAAAGTCTAATTTGGAAACATTTATTTGTTTGGTGTGGAAAACATAAAATTTATATGTGTTTTCTTGCAAGAAAAAAGATTGTTGAAGGAAGCAAGTGTGACCAAAAAGGTAGAGTAATCTATAGCTCATAAGGGAAGCTTACCAGTTTTCTTAGCTTGTTCCATTACTAGTGTGAACAAAACAAGGGTACGATTTCCTCTATTAGATTTAATATATTTTAGGAATGGCTTCAAGATATGCTCTATTACCACTAGAAGTTTCTAATATTATTTTATTTGTTTTTTGTAGCATAAGGGTAAGTATCCATGGCTTGAACCATCAAAATCTAAAAATGATAAATTCGAAGCTTTTACAAAAAAAATAATTGAAACCTGAAACGAATGGTGAGTCCTTTGTTTAAACTTGGTGTTTGTGCACTTCATCCTATAAGGTTTTTATTGACTCCATATTTCATATGGTGACTTCTTATTTATTGTAGAATAGAGTGAAACTCAAGTAGGTCGATGTCCCAAAATATTTCAAGGAAAGACCTCTTAGTGATCTCTGTTTCCATTTTTGACCTTACTTTTGCTTGACTGTCATGACCTTAAGTATTTACTATTTTCTTAGCATGTGCAGTTGGAAGATAAAGAAGAAATGAAAAATTATTTAGTTAAGACAATACACCATGCAATTAATATACCATTCTTTAGACAACCTTTCGAACCTTAAAGGTATTTCTATATTGCACTGTTTATTTCTCTTTTATATGTTGTAGAAAAAAATCGATTAAGCGGAATAGATAAGTTGATTTACCAATGTAATTCATAAAAATGGATGGAATTAAGTATAAAGGGAAATGAGTGGTATTGTTTCTATATGTTATCTTGGAAAAAATGGATGTTGCAATTTACCAACAAAATTCAATTATGGAAATATAATTGATTAAAATATGTTACATGCATCCAATAAAGCATTAAAAAAAGCATATCAAGGGAAGTGAATCACTTACACAATTTAAAAGAGCCCTCATTAGAGTTACTTTGAGATCTATGGTACAAGCAATTTATTGTAACCAAAATCTTATACTAAGTGTCTATCAAACATGTTATACAGTTATACAATCGTTAGATCCCAAAGATTGAAATATTTTGTAGATATTCTTAGTATTTTAAATTTCATAACATATCGCATCACTTTTCATCTATCCTCTTTTTTCATATGGTACGACATTTCCTTTGCAACATTTAGTGCAATTCCTAGTTATGCACATAATAGTTATATAAAGACTGAAAATTTTCATCAATGGATATATAATACCAATTATTTTAGATGCAGTTTCATTACACAAAATGAGTTTTTTTTTGTTAGAATCAAGTAATATAATTTCTAAAGATATTGTGATTTTTTGTTATTTAAAATGAAAATTTGAATGGACAAATGGATTTAGCACCCAGAGGGATCTTAAAGTGCTTGAATTCTACAAATTGAGAATATTATGATAATTAAAAATATCTACAAGATTTTGAGCAAAATTCATCGATAAAAAAATCCAGAAAAGGACCAATTCATTTATTATTTAGATGACACTATCACTTTATTGATATCTAATTATTATTGCATTTATTAATTAGCTATATTTTAATTTGTGAAGAAGAATGCTTATTATTTTCTTAATTAGATTAAATCTATGTTTAAATTATATACTTAATTTAAATAAATATATTGTTATAATGACTTCACATTTTATTATTAACTAAATTTATATAAAAAAAGTTAAAAATGTTAGATTTGATAAAAGGTATCTTAATTAAGAGTGCCTCCACATGGCTATATTTCCAACGAGCTGTTTTATCTAGAGTTTGGTTTGTAAAAGAAAATATTTAATAAGAGAACACTACTTTTGGGAAGTGAAGTATAGAAAAATTGCTAGCTTTTGGGATATTTTTGGCATTAATTTCCCAAACTTTATTGAAGAACATCTTCAAGATATGTACCATCCTATGCAATATAAGGGAAATTTTTGTTTGCCTAATTATTGGCAAAACATCTGATTAGAGACTAATTATTGTTGATGTCAATCTTCCTAATCTGGGGACATCCCTTTATTAGACCAAGTTCTTGAAAATTCAAGAAAACTTTTCTACATCAACAAATCCACTTTTCTAAAGATCTAGATGAGATTCGTTGGGGACATAAATCACATGATTATTTCACCATCAAGTAAATTTACTTCCTTATGGTCAATCGTACTCACACTCTAAATCAATAACTATGGTCTAAAATCTCCTGTCAAAAGATTTGGACCACGATAACACATTTGTTTTGTTTCTCTTCCATGAAAAAACATTGACCTGAGATAAGCTTCTCTATGGCTATGTTGGCCACTGAATATATTTCTTATGTTGCACCAACAAAGAAAATCATGACCATATTTTCCAACAAATTCTTTAATTTGTAATTTGCCTCTTTCCCCATTCCACAATCCCACTATCAAATGATATCAGATTATTTCACCTAGATTTGTCCTCTAGATTCTCTGGAAAGAACATAATCAATGTACCTTCCACAAATATCAAGACTCCATACTCTCTATTTGGAACACATTTCTTCATAATCTCAAAGAAACCATCCTTATCTACAATTGGTTGATGTTGGGCTTCAAATTCCAAGGCACTGAGGAACCTATTCTTGTTTTTCTCAGTCTTCCCTCTTCCCTTTCTAAACTCCCATACCCCCCTGTCTCATTAACTTTCTCGTAGTCCCTTAATTGGTATTCCCCTTCTCTTAATTTTGTCAAAATAAACTTTGATGGTGCCTCCATCGGAAACTCTAGTCCTGTAGGCTTCATGTGAGTAGTTTTCTCAAAAACATGACAAAAATTCATTTGTATTTGGTTTACATTGGCCACAACACAAATAATGCATTATAAATCATAGTGGTTAAAATGGGGTTGTGATTTACCTCCACCCTTAATTTCTCTTTCCTAATCTTTGAAGGTGACTCTCATCTTATCATTTCCCTTATTACTAAGTTTCTTAATGAATCTTCATTCTCATAAAAAAACTCCTTCCTTTAATTTATACTACCATTCCCTCACATATATGAATATTAGGTAATTGATTTATAGATCAATTAGCCAATGAAAGTTGTGCTACACTATATATGTTTAGCCATTATTCTTAATCTTCCGTCCCCTTTCATTATTAAAATAGGAATACCAAGAAATAATATCTCAAAATATCAATACCATGTTTTGAGTGGCAAGAAATGAAATAAATGTAGTTGGGATATAGTTATGTTTTCCTTTACATCCCCACCGAGTGTAGTTTTTTTTAGCAAGGACTCTATAACTCAACAAGGTTGTTATTTTTTTTTTCTTGTAAGTCTACCCATAAATGGGGTAGAATTTTTTTTTTGCCTTTATTTGTCTTTGATCTATTTTTGTATGATTAGTTTTGTTGTTCTAATAACAATTACAAATTTATAGACATGTTCTTTCTTATTTCTTCTTGTGTTTAGGTTTCCTTAGTTGCTAGTACATACAATCAAGTAAATTTCCTTAAGTTTAAAGTGACATTCATGAGAAAAATAGCCTCAAAAAAAATAGTGAACAACATACATTCAAAGAAAACCATCAAAGAGACACTTTAACAAAGTGTTTTAATGAAGGAGTTCACCCCTCCTACGCTACATCTCCTTGGTCTAACTTCCATGGCTTGGGCCTCTATATTAGTCCAATGAGGAAAAAAATTGTTTTACAAAGATCTATGTCTCATGATACCTACACCAATGTGTTTAGAAAGCCCAAATTAGCTAAGAACACCTCTTTCTAAGCTCAATTTTGTCAAAAATTGACTTCTCTATGGCTGAATCAGTGTTTTCCTAGAAAAGCTCTGCTAAATCTGGAATGACACCAGTTAGCGCGCTAAATTTTGTGGTAGGACCAAATTTGTGAGCACCACTAAATCCATCAACAAATTAATCTCAGAGTTAAATTGCACTCAATAAATATTTAAAACTAGATTAACTCTACATCCCGTGATTAACTCTAACTGTAACCATTATGTCTGGTGGTTTAATGAAATGTTCACATGCGGTAACTGTCATAATAATTTTTGTGGCCAGAACCGTCAAAGCCAACTGTTTGATGTCGTGATGTTAGCATTCACATGTACAACGGTCAGATATTTGGTTTGAATAGTCGTTTTTCATAACCATAACCGTTGTAGTTTGTTGTGTTGCGTTCAAATGGGGGGAGGATTGGATTGCAAGGTGGCCCTCCCATAACCACCAAATCCATTTATGTTACATTTCAAATATAAAATGTGAACTTTATGGTTAAGAACCATCTGATAGAGCAAGCGATTAAGGCATAAGGTTTGCATGCGATAGGTCATGGGTTTGACTCCGACTTTTTCAAATATATTTTTCTCCACTGTATAAACCTCCAACCGGACCTTTGGTAAGTGCCTCATGTCGGCCTTTGAGCTTTCCATCTAGCATCCTTCCATTGCTCCAAAAATCCACCAATAGAAATGAGATAACACACCCCTATACAAACCAACCAAATAATGCCACTTGTCCATCCCTGATTCATCATTGACCAATGTTGACCATGCCTAGTCACTTGCGATGTCAGTAGTATGGAATGTTGACTGTGTAGTGACTAGGAATCTTTTTTGCAAATGTTTCCTATTTAGAAAACAATCAGAACACAATAAATTTCTCATACGAACTCGGTTTTTGACAAAACAAGTTGTGTTAGGATCATTTTTCGAGAGGGATGCAGTTGTTCAGGTTTCAAGCCATTCTGAGAACATGGATTTTTTAGCTAAATATTGAGCACCTGATCATTCCTCCCCACTAGAAGCCTTTTGGACCCCAAAATACTTGTCAATTATTTAGCATGTGAGGGTAAAACTCCCTCACCTTCTCGGTCTACAACCATATGGCTTCAAAAGGACTTTGTCCCTTGAGTCCCACTCTAAGGTATTCAACATCCCCTCTCTTCGAAGTCCTGGTCCTTTGTCAAGTGTGAGATCTTGTTGAATTTCATCAAGATACTCTCACGAGAAATAATCTATTAAAGGTAGTTGAACATGCTCTCCTTGATCATCAATCAAAGGAGGCTGAAAATATCTCAAATTCTCAACATTAATAATAGAGTATATTTGCATATAAGGAGGCAAATCAAGATTAAATGCATTGTTACCAATCTTTTCCAAGATTTTAAAAGGACCATAGTGGATTGGCTTAATCTTTTTACCTTCCCCTTGAAGTCTCCCTTTGCTAATATATAACCAAACTTTGCTGCCAACTTGAAATTTGTGATCAACCCGGTGTTTTTCATGCCTTGCCTTGTAACCGCTTTGACTTTTCTCAAGCTGTTCTTGCATTATATGATGTATCAACTAAATTTTCTCTATGAACTTACATGCCTTATCAATGTGACTATGGCCATCGATGATGACATATTTCTCAAAGATGAAGTCCAATGGTGATCTTAGTAAGTATCCATAACATGCCTAAAATGGTGATGTGTTTGTGGAAGAATGCTTTTCCCTGTTGTATGCATGTTGTATGAAATGCAAATTTTCATCCCACAATTTGGGATGTTTACTGCAATATCCTCTAAGAATATGAATAATTGTTCGATTGACCACGTCGGTTTGTCCATCTGTTTGTGGATGAAAGTTTGTAATCTTCTTTAACCTTGTTTCCATCATGTCCCACAAAGTTGACCAAAAATTCCCAACAAATCGAGAATCTCGATCACTTATACTAGAAGTAAGAAGACCAAAATGAACCCAAATGTTTCAGAAGAAAATATGAGTTGTTTTCTCAACTGTAATTTTATTTTTACATGGTGTTAGTATGCACATTTCTATTAACCTATCTAAAACTACATACATGTAATCATGACCTTTCCTTGAAAATGGAAGACCTCATACAAAATCAATTGAGATACTCTCCCATGGATGTGAAGGTACCAGAAGTGGAGTGTAGAAACAAATTTTCCTATTTCTAGTTGTACTTGTATCACATAAAGAACATTGTCTTATGAAACAAGAAACATTATCCAACACGCATGGCCAATAAATATACCTTTGAATATTTTCAATTGTTTTAACTACACCAAAGTATCCGACAATCAATAAAGTGTGCGCTTCCCTTATGATATTGTTTCTTTCTCCATGTGGAATACACAACTTTCCCATGTCATACAACAAACTGTTATGTACATGATAATCCAACTCTTCAATTTGATTTCCTTGACTCAAGCTTGCATATACTTCTTGAAAGTCACTATCATTTGCATATTTTTCTATGTGACTTTCATGCAAAACAAAATTATGCTTGAGTATAACAGATGAATTTAGAATAGGCCTTGAAAGCATATCAACTACCTTATTGTAGATTCGCCTTTTATACCTGATAACCAAATGAAATTGTTGTAGAAAACCCATCAATTTGACATGTCATGACTACTCCAACTTTGACTATGATTGTACATATTGCAATGGTTAATGGTCGGTATGGATGATGGTCTCCTTCCCCATCAAATAGTGTTTGCATTTCTTAATACTTTGTACCAATGAATAAAGTTCTTTGTCATATGTGGGATAGTTAGTTACAACTCCATTAAAGTTTTCAGAATGAAATGAAATGGTCTTACCATGATGCAATAGAACTACTCCCATGGCATAGTTTCTTGCATCCATTTAAATCTCAAATGGTTTTCTAAGATCCGAAAGTGCCAATATTGGTGTTGAACTTATCTTTTTCTTCAAATAATCAAATTCTTTTTGTTGTACATCTCCCCAATGGAAGACTTTGTTGACACTTGTCAATGCATGTAATGGAGCTGCAATGGAAGAGAAATTAGCAATAAACTTTCTCCAATATTGTGTTTCCCCTAAAAATATTCTTACCTCTATAACTGTATTGGGCTTGGGTCAATTCGGAATGACCTCAACCTTAGAGGAGTCCATATTCATATCACCTCCTCCAACAATGTGTCCCAAATACACTAAACAAGTCTTGTCAAATTAACACTTCGACATCTTTAAAACAATAGTTCTTTTCTCAAGACATTAAGTACTTTCTTTACATGAATGATATGTTAATCTCTTGACTTGTTAAATATGAGGATATTATCTAAATAGATAATGAAAAATTCATCTAGAAATGGTCTCAATGCATCATCCATTACCCTCATGAAAGTAACTGGAGCATTTGTATGACCAAAAGGCATAAGTAGCTACTCAAACAATCCTTATTTAGCTTTAAATGTGGTTTTCTAAATGTCTTCTTCAGATATCCTAACTTGATGATAACCACGTCATAAATATAACTTAGTGAAATACTTTGCATACCTCAAATGATCAAGAAAATAATAAATTCTTAGGAGTGGATAACGATTACTTACAGTGAGTTTGTTCAGTGCATGGAAATCCACATGCATGCACCAAGTTGCATCCTTCTTTGGCAGCAAGGCAATGGGTGAACCACATGGCAAAGTAGATGGGCATATGATACCTTTGTCCAACATTTCTTGAATTTTCTTTTTGATTTCCATGCTCTCCATAATAGACATGCGACACATGCCAATGATCGAAAGTGGAACATCCTGTTGCAACTGAATCTCATGCTGAATTCCCCTCTTGGGAGGTAACCCCTTTGGTTCCCGAAACATCTCGTCATGCTTGCTTACCACATCAAACAAATCAATTTCAATTTATCATCACAACATTCAAAATATTCATAATCAATATCATTATTTTTCTTGATCATGAGAAGCACAAAATTTTTACTTGCATTCACTAGTATCTTCATCTGCCCCACATTAACCATAGGAATGTTCAGCTTTTTGCAATGGGCTCTCACTATGTACTCCACCCCATTCTTGAGCAACATGTACTTTATGTCATGGAGATAAAATATTTCTTTTCTATCATACAAGTAAGGAATACCCAAAATGATTGTTGACATGTCAAGTGGAACTACAACTAACTCAACCTCATCAATCAACTTTTCAGTAATGGCGAACTTGAATAAACACTTCCTTGTAACCTGTAAGTTTGCATTGGTAACTATCCAACCCAATGGATATCGCTTATGATGAGGTACAGTTTCAAGGTTTAGTTTTTTAACTAAGTTTTTGTATGATTTGAAATCACTCTTACATGAAAGAACTCTATTCTTGACTCTTCATTTAGAGTGTTTTTTTGACTATGTGATAAAATAGTTCTTGCAACAGTTTCTTTTCCTTTTGTAACCATGGCTAAAATCTTGGTCTCATCACCAGAATATGAACCAAGGTAATGTTGTGTGGTAGAAATCGTCTTTTGTTTTCCCTTATTGCTTTGTTTCTTAGGCCTTAATTCGAGATACAATTTCCAACCGTGGGCTCCATCATGCCCATCTTTGGAACAATGTTTTCCTATGATTTTCTCACCTTCTCTCTTCACAGTTTCATTCTTCCTTCCCTTCCATCTGGAATTGCATGAAAAATCACACCAATAGAGCTAAACCCAGATTGCATGGAACATGCCACAGTTGATAAAATCATGGACACACATATCCATAACACTCGTCAATAGAGGATCCAACTATATCGAGTTTTCGAAGCATGCCAACTCCTTCGTGAGGGTAAGTGGTTCATGAGGGACTAGGTTCAACAGAAATTTCCTCACCTCATGGACGCTCTATAGGAAATAGGGGACATTGTTTCCTAAGGATGGAGGACTAATCTCGGTGGATATTGGTGGCCACCCACCTATTCCACCTATACCTCTAGTCAGTTTCATTTGTTTCCTTATTTATTGCAACATTTACTATTTTTAGTAGTTTTTCGTGTTCTAAAATTTCGGAGATGTTTTGACCCCCTAAACGATGTTTTCTTTTATGTATGTAGCATATATTTCAAATCCTTTAGTACTTGAAGAGATATTTCTAACAAGGTATTGTACATGTGAAATGGAGATAATATGACCAAGTTACGACCCCGGGAAGTTGGTTTCCCAACTAACCCCAACGAGACCCACAAATTCTTGGTCTTCCATCTCCTAGAGTTAGAGATTTTATTTTTTAGGGGTTTCCCTTGTTTCTCAATCATAAATAGGCCTTTGAGCCCCATTTTAATACAGTTCATAAGTATGTAGCTTCCACATCTTTTCTCAAAGATAAGCTATCATTGTCCCAGCTAGTTTATTTTGATTATGTTTTGTAAGCATATTTTAGTAGTTGATATTAATGAAATGAAGTATTATTTACTTCGTATATTTGTATTTATGGTTTTATCTATAATTTATCACGTTCCTTTTTAAATTTTAGATCAAAGTGGCTAATAGATAACCCTATCAGGTGTTTCTAATGCCAAGGGGGAAGTGACATGTCCTTAGTCCACCTTTCAATTGATAGGGTCCAGGTGAGTAATGATGGAGTGAAGGGGGAAAATGATAACTCCATGGTCAAGTGCCATGGTCAAAGGGACAACCTATGATTCCATACCTCATATTATGTGTATAAATGTGAGGAGGGGTCAATCATGGATGCATGAGTTAGCTCTACTTTTTCTTTTCGACCCCTCTATACACTTTTGAGTTTCCATTAGGGGCTACGACATGTAAGGGTTCCTGCGTCTTCTACGAGAAAGAGAAACATTGTGCCATGAACTAGGTGATGGAAATATGATAAAGGTAGAGCTTATCCTTGGGATTTCCCACATACTAATTTGTAGGTCATCATTTGCATTTTGATTTTTCTTTTATTTTTTGTGGCCATTATATGTTTGTTCCATTTCTTTCAGCTACATTGACCTCCTAGGGTGCATTTTGATTCCCTACTTAAGGTACGAGGATGTGTGGATGGAAAATGCCAATTAACCAATGGTTAGTTGACCCAAGGAAGCAATGAAAAATAAGGACTCATAGTGTACAGAGTGAAGTGATAAGTATGGAAAAGGGGTAGATGTGACCTGCTCTATCAATCATGGATCTCTAAGTACTGCCCCTTCCTAAAGCCATGGGCCATTAAAGGTGGTCCCATTGGACTATGATAGAAATTAACCCCCCATTTAAGGTGATGGAAAAATACTAAAACCAAAACCTATCTTTCTTCCAAGTCGTCCCATAATACATGTCAAAATGCCCAAACAAAAACAAGTGTAAGCACTTGATTGCATAATGAATAAATTATGTTTTGATCATAAGCCCATATTCCAACATGTGCTCCTAACAAATGCGTGAGGAATAATATGACTAATGTATATGGAGGACATATGACTAGTACATGATGTCATCCACATATGAATGGTGCATATTTCTCAAGTTCCATATTTTATTCCTCATAGAAATATTTCAAATTGGCATAGTCTATACTCTATTTATTGGTCTCTCTACATAAGCTCAGATTATGTCATTAAATGAGAAAAGTGTTTCCCTAATATTTTGAGTACAAAAATCTATTCATCACCATTGTCGGTTGAAGGCCACTTCTGTTTAATATGGTCATGGATAATGGTAAATATCTGACCCTATTTCTCTCCTCAAACTTGTAAATATCTATGTAGAGATAAAACATTCATGAAATGCAAGGTTTCTTTATTTTTTTCTACAAATTTCATGATATATATATTCCCAGACCCTTCAGGTTCTTTAGTCTTGGGTCTGGAAGAGGTAACTATCCTAGAATGATAGTTGTGCTCTTGTACACATTTCCTTCATGTCGGCACAACGACCATTTCATTGTTTGTGGTATTATACGTAATTTACTATGTTGCCTCACATTATAAGAAACAAGTTAACCATTTAGAGTTTATGAAGTCCTAATAATGCGTTATTTATAAATTATCATGGCATAAATTTGGTGCAATTAAGAAATTTAGGGAGGTCACAACATTGGTTGCTTATATATTGATATATTCAAGTAAGATTATAAAATTCCTTTATTTCAAAGAAAATTTTTAGTCTAAATTTTTTTTTAATATGTTACCATAATATCTTAGTTAATGCACACATGAGTTTTTCCCCTTCCCTTACAAACATTATTTCCCTATGTCATGTTCCTTCTACCCTTGCATTATTAACAACAAACATAAATAATTTATTACTTTGTTTATAAAGTTGACATGATAAATTTCTTTACATAACATGTTCTTTTAGAAAATGTGGGCATAATCGGAGGAAGAATAATAGAGGAAGAGAAAGACTACTTCCCACATAAAACGTGATTTTTGATTGATGGAAGAAAGACCATGTTTGTATAATGTGTGTTTTTATATCATGAACACTTTCACATTTAGTAGTTTAGTTTGCAGCCCCAACATCATTACATACACAATTTATATTTCGTTATACACTTTTTATATTTCAACATTCATAGTAAAACATTATAGTCTCATCTTTGATACAATTTGATACATATAACAGTTCTCTATACATGTCTTGTTCTCAATAAGGTATTTGTTTTACAACATTATGTTGGGTTCATGGCATGTATGCATGGAGGACTACATGTTGTTGTACATATATGGTTGAGCTATGTACCTATTGATTTTTATGGCTTATATATACATGATGCTAGGAGGCACAAAGGTTTTTCTATGGTTATTTGTCTCTTTATGATGCATTCCTTTTAATGGAAAGGAAGAGAAGTACAAGGTGGATATGTGATATTTTTTTCTTTATATTATTTTTTTATACATGTGCATGGTTCACACTTTTATGTTGGTTCTTGATGGATATGTTGTGGCATGAAAGCACGACAATGTTTTTCAGTAGAAATATATTTTTGGGATATTCATTTTAGAGTTTCTTATTATTAAACAAACATTAGAAGTTAGGAAATAAATATAAGTGAACCATTTAATATTGAGGGGACCCACTTCTTTAAAACATTAATAATAAAAGTTAGATTAAATGTAACTCAGGCTTTAGAACACTCCATTCACATAACACAATTTATCATAATTAAAAAATAATATTAAAAAACTTCCCAATTAATTGACATTCTTAACTACATCCAAGGCATACGAAAAGGGATGGGTTCTATGAAGGAAAGAAAATAATACTCCGAGGAGAGTCATGCACAACATTAACACCTGTCATTTTTTCTTTTAATTTTCTTTCTTTGAGTTAAAGAAGCTAATCTATTGGTTGTAAAAAACTTTTTTCCAAGGGGATACATGAACTAAAAAGAAAATATATTCAATTGTTCATATTTTAAATTAAACTTGATTATTTTTTAACAAAAATTTTATTGATAAAAGGTCTAGCCTTAATAGCTAGTGCCAATAGCCCTTTATTTTGCAATGGAGCCAATCATATTTAATTATATGAGATTATTAAGTCCTAATTTATCAAGATTGCTTGACAAAATATTCACATATGATTTATTGCCATTGTGAATATTTAGAATAAAGTCTTACAAAGGGTTTTCACATAACCCTTCTTTATAGATTAGTGTAATCACATATTTTTTTATACAAGTTAGTGGTTTTTGCCGCTCATTTTGCGTATACATTTTCTTGTTTTTCTCCATCATTTGTCATTAAGCATTTATTTTATTTATTTTTGAGATTAATGTAAGTTATTAACTATGTTTTTGGAGTGTAGTGGCTTCCATATCACTATTTAGTGGTTTATCCAATAATCTTCCTCTTCACTTTCAAATTGTTGGTATATATTTTACAATTTATATTTCACATTTGTTTTCATATTCCTATTTTTATTTCATTTTGTGTATTTTATTTAAATTAGGCTTAGTCTGATTATCTCACTTGATTGGTGAGATTCAATGTGTTTATTAGAGAATGCATAAAAGCTTTTCTCTTGATCAACATATTCAATTTCGCTAATTTGATATAAATATTTTACCTAAGGAACTTATGTATGCCTCATTATATATTTAAAAATTTCATAGCTTGAAAAGTCCTAGAAAAGATGTTACAATAAACATATGGATATGGCCTATTTAAAATTGATTTTATGATCATTCATAAACCCTAACATCCATAAGTAACATCTCCAAACATATTTCAAACCAAAGTATGCAATTTTTACCTAATATGCTACTATATGTCTCCATAGATCTCTAAATATTTCAGTCTAAAACATATAAGAAAATAAGCTATAGTGAGACTTCCAAGTGGCCTCTTTGAAGCTAATTTTACGAGTATTTTGAAATCTCAAAAATTTTAGAGAAATAAATTTTAAAATTTTTACCATGGGTATATATATATTTCATACCTCTCTCAAAATTTCATACTTTCAATCTTTTAAAAAATTATGTCATAATAAAAACATAAAATTGACATGTTTGAAGTATATTTCAGGAGAATTTAGGAAGCTTAATTTCCTTTAAAGTGCATTTCACCAAATATATAGAAAACTAATACTTGAATTTTTTTCCACATGCACATTATGATATTTCCCTCTGTCTCCTAAAAAATTCACGATCTAAAATATCTCAAAAGAAAAGTTACTATGAAAATGTGAACATGACTCATTCACTCTACAAACCACGTTTGTGCACCACTTTTAAAAGCCCAAGACTATTTTCCAGCTTCTCTTGTGCATATTAGATCTCTTATTTCCTAGATGGTATTCAAACTTCAAACAATGTTTATGCATTCACTTATGCGGTAGATTTAAAATAATATTAGATATCTTCTCATTCTTATGGTGTTAGAGGGAGTGAGATATACCATTGAAAAGGTCTTGGAATAATATATGTGACTATATATCCTATGCTTTCATTAGATATAGGTATTTAGAGTAAAAATACCTTCAAATATAAGGTATCCAAATAAGGCATAAAAAAATAGGCATCCAAACGCTATTCACTATTTCCAACAGTTCTCATCTTGGAACCTTTACCTTCTACATATGTACTCTCCCATTTTCTTTGACATCAATTGAAACAATATTTACAATACCCTACACACAACATTCCCATTAGTTCTGAGGATACAACTCTATCTATGCACCAAAAGGACACATTTTTAATATTTAGTATGAAATCATATAGATCTCACAAAACCTTAAATAAGGATTCATGAACATGAGACACTTATCTTGTTCTACTAGATTTTCCTAGTTTGAAAATGGATCTCACAAACCCTCATTATTTTTCAACCAACCAAAATGCTTCTGGTAAATATTTTCACTCAAAAATTTCCCTTACTCTAGTTTGTGTGTATCCATTGCTTGTTGCATACAAAATTGGTTGCATTCTAGCCATCCTCAACATGAGATTTCATGTGTCAAATTAGTAATTTTGAAGTGGATACTTTCCCATACCCAGAGGAATGACTTGTAAAATTTCTAACTAGTGCATATACTTATGGAATTTTGGTTGTTCAAGTACCAACTCACCTAATAAGTGGCTTCTTGGATTTGGGATATATATATATATATGAGTTGTAGCTTATCAAAAAATTATGAGTAAGGTTTATTTTAACATGTAACAATTATGAGTAAGGTTTATTTTAACATGTAAGGTTGATTGCATTGTCATGAATTTTATTTTACTTCTATTTTTATTGGCATTTCACAATATGTTGGGTTGCATCTTGAAAATATTTGCTTAGATCGAGTATCCTGGACATGATGTTAGCAGCATTTTCTGTTTACGTTCTGCTAAATTTTAGCAATTCGTTAGAAATTCGTTTTATTTTAAAGATGAGTTTTCACCGACCAAATCTATGACTCCAAAATTTATATTAAAAACTAAAGTTAAGTGATCAAACGTGATGAACTCTTTTACTAAGAAATGGGAAGTAAAATTTGCTTGACAGATACGCGCTTCGATTCTTGATCTTGGCCAAGATTCTTGATCTTGGAATGACAAATTCAAGATGTTGTTAGATAGCTTCGTTATAAATCGCACTGAATATATCTAATGGGCTACCACAAAGTTCTTGCAACGCAGAAAATGGTCCAACGTACTCATGAATTTGATTTTCAGATAAATGACACTCAAGCTGGTACATGACCCTCCTATAAAACATCCGCTACTTCATCGTTTCTTGTTTATTCGCCGGTTGCTTGTTCAGTAGCTGGTGCTGCATTTTGTCCAGGAAATTCTACGTTCATTCTCATTCTCAATCTTGATATAGAAAAAACCAGCGGCCATCGGTGGTCCAAGTCGATTTTCAATGGCAAAAGCTCTGGTGCTGAAATTCTCCCGCGAGTTGGGCTCAATTAAGGGATGACATGGATCTTTGAACAATGCGAAAACCATCCTGCTACTACGCGTGGGTGTCGGAGCTTCGTACGTGTGAAGACCGTCGCTCGTCAAAACTAATATTGCCCCACAAAGAAACACATCAGATTTTGATCATTCGATCCAACACATTAACACGAAATAACATTAACACACATTCAATTCAATGATTTCAAAGTTCAAGAAAAAGTGGCAACGGCCATGATATCCATACCAACATAAGGCGTGCTGCTAAAACGTTGGGTATTCAGCCTGCACAATGTACAGATTAATGCTTTTATTTAGATGAAATAGATATGTGTGCAAGATATTATTCAGAAATTTGCGAGAGGATTATGACATACTCGTGCCCAGGAGTTTCAGGATCAGTCATCACCTGATTGTTTGGATTTATGAAAGACTTTAGTTATGTGATTATGAAAAATTCACGATGAATAAATAATAATCGTGAATTCAAATAGAAAGTAGTTACCAATATGAATATGGAGTTGAGAAATATATCAGGATCAGGGAGCGCATTATAATCTTCGTCAAAAAAAATGAATGGTGGGGATAGCATGTCATCCGGCGACACTTCCTCGCCCAAGCTGGTTATCGTGTAGCCGGAGAGTACAGAAAGCTGGTAAAGAGGATCGAAATCGTCGACAACCCCTCCGATAACTCCTGCTGCCAGAAGCTGCTCTTTTATTTCCTGCATCCGACTTTCTCGAGACATTCTCTGGATAAGGCAGGAAAATCCCAGTCGAATACTGGTAGAGCGAAATGATTCTGGCGGCCCCGGATGAATCAGAAGCACGATTTGATGGTTGAAGTTGTGTTACGCTGCTACTTTGATAGCGTCTCTATAGAGAGCTAGAGAGCTATATAAATAAATTAAGTTGCCGTTAATCGATCAACACGTGTCACAATATTTTTCGTATTAGCTATATTATTATTATTAATTATAAAATTCATGCAACATGATTTTTATTCATGAGATTTCCCAGCCACTTTCTCGTAACAAAAAAATTAACTTTTAAATAAGGTTTATTGCCAGACAATTATTCAATGCCATATATTAATAATATTACATGCCATAAATAATAAATGGTATAGGTATTTATATAATTTACATTTAAATAATATATTTCAATTAATTGAATTAACTTTAAAAATAGAAATAATATAACTTTTTAAAAATAAATTTTAATATTCGATATATAATTACTATTTAAAAATATTATAAAATTTAAATTTTAACGTTTATTTAATAATAATGGTTCATAATTAAATTAAAATTTTAGAAAATTTATTTTAGCATACAAACTACTCACTGCTACTATTATTGTAAATAAAAGATATTTATCTTTTATTTTTCAAAATAACTAAGGATTTTTGTATGCAATCTCTTTCAGTGTATTGATTTATGGGAGTAGATAAGCATTATGTAAATTAACTAGTTACATTTTATTCGAATTCCACGTTCTCTGATCTATATAATAATGTATACATTTTTTTGGAAAGAAGTCATATTGAAGATTTTGGTCCAAGCGTTTCAAACCAACAAGTGTAGTTCATCTTCAGGACACTATGAAGAAATAGATCAAGGAAGATGGTTAAATAGTGAGAGAGGTCAACCTAATAGCTAGAAGAAAATTGCTATATTTGACCAAGGGAGGAAAAGGGAAAAGTATAATATTTCATAATTAAATTTTATTTATTTATTAATTGATTATTTTAATTTTATTAATATCTATATATAAAATTTTAATTATCAATTAATTTAACTCAAACGGCTATATTTGATTAGGGTTTTAGTTTACTCCTTTATAAAGGTTATGCTTAAAAATTAATTTATTATTATTTTTTATAGATATTAATATATAAATATAGTATTCTAAACTAAAAAGAAATATTAAATTGTAATGTTACTAAACACTAGTATAATGTTAACAATACTAATATTTATATTACTAATGCTAATACTATTGATAATTATAATGTTAATGAACACTAGTATTAATGTTAATAACACTAATATCCATATTATTAATACTAATACTATTGTTAATTATAACACTACTAAACATTAGCGTTAATGTTAATAATACTACTATTCATATTATTAATGCTAATACTATTGATAATTATAATGTTACTGAACACTAGTATTAATGTTACTCATACTAATATCCATATTATTAATACTAATACTATTGATAATTATAATATAACTAAACACTAGTAACAAAAATAAAACTAACAAAGGGTCTAGACAAAGACGGGGAAAACGCTAAGAAGAGAGGGCAGGAATCCAACAACTACTAATTTTGCAGCCATCATCCCTATTAATATTACTGGAAGATCTCTCAATTTCAATGGCTTCCCTAAACTTACAATGATGGAAATGAGGAGTTTTAGCGATAACCCTAGCCTCCTCAATGCATATATGATGCTTGGTCTTCTCTGTGTGTCCGGCCAACACTGAAAATTTGGTCCTCTCGCGCTTGATATCAGCAATGTGTTCCTTGATTCTCTGGTTAATAAAATGATTGATTTCACCAATGTATGAGATTCCACAGGAACAAGGGATTATATAAAACCCTTTCATATCCATAGGGTTCGCTTGGTCTTTAACAGACTGTAGGGAACTTCTAATGGCGCTAAGCAGTCTAAAGTTTGGGGGAATATGATTTTTTTTTCAGGATTCTCGCAATCTTTTCAGTCGTCCCTTTGATGAAGGAGTGGTGGACTCCCGAACTACGATCAATGGGCACCTTCTTGACCCTGGGACTCTTACTCGCTTTGAGGATGGCTTTGACACCCAGCTACCTACTATAACCATTATGGACAAAAATGTTAAGAAGATGGGACCTTTCTTTAGAAAAGTGGTCTTCATCATAAATTCTTAGAGCACGAGTGGCTAACGTGCTGAGAACACCTAACTTCTGAGCAGGAAAATGGTGGGAATTGGCATGAAGGTATTGCTCAGTACGAGTCTTTTTATGATACACCTTATGGGAGAATGATCCATCAGCTTTCCTAGAAATGAGGACATCGAGAAACGTAAGATAGCCATCAACTTCACGCTCCATCATAAACTTAATGGAGTTAGACTAATTATTGAGATGCAGGAAAAAGAGATCTAATTTATCAGGCCCGTGCTCCCAAACGATGCAGGTGTCATCAATAAATCTTTTCCAAAGCTTAGGTTTAAAAATAGTTGAGGATAAGGCCTTGGATTCAAAGTCTTCCATGAACAAGTTGGCAATGATAGGGGATATGGGGGAACCCATGGCTATACCCTAGGTTTGTTAATAGAACTCACCGTCAAAAAAAAAAGTAGAAGTGATGCAAATCTCAACTAATCTAGTTGTGTCGGGATCACTAAGGTGAAAGATGACATCAAGGGCCTCCTTAATAGGGATTCTAGTGTACAAGGAAACAACATCAAAACTGACACGATTGTCACCAATATCAAATTGCATATCTATTAATTATTTAACAAAGGAAGAGGAGTCTTTGACAAAGGACTCTGACTGCCCTACCAGGTGGTTCAGCTTCAGGGTGAAATACATAGCTAAAAGGTAGGTAGGCCCACCAATGGTATTGACAATGGGTCTAAGGGGGACTCCCTATTTATGGGTTTTTGGAAGCCCATAGATCGTGGGAGTTATAGGGATACTCTCTACTAATTTATGGCTAAAGGAGCCAACGGTGCTACTGGATTTAATAGCAAGAGCGACCTTCTTAGAAATCTTTTTTAAGGGATTCTTGTCAAGATTTCTATAGCTTCCACTATTGATCAGATGATCCAACATCTTCTTATGATAATCTTCCTTATCAAGGATAACAATGGCCCCGCCTTTGTCATATTTTAAAACGACGATTTGAGGGTTCCTATTTAAGGATTTGAGGGCCTCAAACTCACCTTTGCTAATGTTATTCTTGGGGGGCATTGTTTCCCAATAATAACAGCACAATCTTGTCGAATAATATCTTTAATATTATCTAGTAAGTCCTTTATCCCATATTCCACGTCACACAAAATATCAGCCACCAGAATCTTTTTGGTAGCAGGGGTAAAATTCAATCCCCTCTCTAAAAGACTCAAGATTGGAGGAGGAAACAAAACTAGATAAATTAACTACTTTATTATTGGGCGGTTAATAATACTATTGGAATCACCATCATTATTGGTATTATTATTATTGTTTTTATTATTATTTATAAATTATTAGATATATATTATTTTCATCATCTTTATTATCATTTATATATCTAGGAGCTCTCTTATTATTATTCTTATAACTATTATTATTATTATTATTATCCAAACTAGATTTAAAATTATTTATATTATTCCCATTATTATTATTATTACATATGTCTATAATCTTGGACTTATTCATGTCATCGTTATTACATATATCAAATTTATAATAAGGATTATTCGCATAGTATGATGGGATGGAAGACTGATTAGGAACAAAAGGGATGGACGAAGACCGGGGAACCGGAAGAACGCCCGAAGAATTATATTATTGAACACAGTGTTGGGAGGGAGATGAACGATGCGAAAGGGGGCAAGGAGAGACATCAGCTGATCTTTCGCTGGGGGCAGCCAGGTCTGAGGAAAGGATCAAGGGACCTGAGGGATGCGGGTCGGAGAGGGGAAGCAAGCAAGGTGAGGGATGCGAGTCGAAGAGGGGGACTGAGGACCGAATATGTTTTCCACTTCCATTTTAAGGTCCTTCTTAGTCACCTTAGCATCGACATGTGGGTAGTGAATCTGGTGAGATGGATCTTTTTACTTCTACAAAAGGAAGAAACAATAGGTTAGCTATTTTAATATAGGTTCTTATTTTATAAGTGGTATTAATTTTTGGTTAAAATATGCCGCATGTTTTGTTCAAAATTTGACGACTAGAAAAGGTTTCTTGGAATCCCAACCCAATTTTAATTTCACCTTATCACTCCCATTTAGTTAAATTTCCTTTCCCATAAAAATACATTCAACATATAGAATTCTGGAAATGCAATTTTCAGATTAAAGCACATGGAACTCTTAAAATAAATATGAACATAAACAGACTAGCAACACACATAAAAATACACACTGATTTTTTTTCAACTTAGACTCAGGCAAAACCCCTTCAATATTCTCCGGTGAAAACTTGTTAGAGAGCTCTTCAAATTTATTTATCTTTCAAGTTTAGGAAAAAATACATTTGCAGAAAAAACAAAATAAAAAAATACAACTTATCTCTTCAGCCCACAACTCCTTGGAAACCGTACTCACTTTGCCTCAATTTTCGTGCCCACTTGAAGCTGAAAATATGTACTGTATAGATACGACTATACTGTACGGTTTTCGTACAGACTATACGGAATTTTTTTCAGTTATTATTATTGTTATCATTATTTTCAAAAAAATCTCTCAAATGGCATGTGGCTCACAGCATTCAATGTTGTTCGTACTGTACCTTCTAATGTCTTGTATGCCTTGTTTTTCATGCCCAAATTTTCCCATAAATGACTCCAAATTTTTGCAACAAATTTCTCCTTTAGAACTTTCTCTAGCTCTCAAGCTCCTTTCTCTAATCTACTCATGAAGAATGAATGTAGTCTCTCTTTTCTTATATCCTTTTTGGTTCCCTAAACAACTTTTGGGAAACCCTAAGATCTAATGTATTAGATTCATTTAGATCAAGGGATGAGAATAAATGTGCATTTAATTCTCACTTTCTATTTTTTAACTCACCCATTAAATAAAGTACCCACATCATACTTTATTTCTAAAGTCACTTTTCACTTTATAATTTAACATTGACTTCACCACCTATAAAGTAACTTTCACTTTATAAAGTCACACTTAAGAAAATAATTATTTTGTACACTTTTGCCCAGGTAGAGACTAATCCAGGGGAAATCACTTGTCTAATGTACATTAAAAATCAACACTCCCTTTTACCAAGGAACTTGCCTCTTGGAAAGGACTTTGTGAGAACATTGACCACCTGCTCATCTAATGATATATACTCCAGCTTCATTGGCCCCTTCCGAACATAGTCCCTCATGAAATGATATCTAAGATCAATGTGTTTTGACCTATCATGAAACATTGGATTCTCTATAAGTTTAATGCAACTTTGATTATCACAATGAATTACCGTCGGTTTGAACTCCTGATCAAATAGGCCATACAATAACTTGCAAAGCCAAATGGCCTCACAACTAGCCTGGCTAGTAGCCATATAATGAGCCTCAAAAGAGCTCAAAGAAACTAACTTTTTCTTTCGACTGAACCATGACACAATTGTTGAACCCAATCCAAAGCAACACCCTAGTGCGATTTTCCTGTTAGAAGCACAACCTACCCAATCTGCATCTGTGTAACCTGCCAACCTCACAACATCTCCCCTCCTATAGTCCAAACCATAATCAACATGTTGGCATTATGACATAGGTTTGGCGCTATGATATAGGTGTTGTCCTTAATGGAAACTCACTCAGATGACAGATCATAGTTCAAGCTCACAGAATGAAGGAAAAAGAGATATACACAGGTTCCCCTTGACCAACCTGCATATACATGTGGGTTTGCCAACCAAAAGGCGCGTATGCATATACATGTGCTTTCATGCAAGGAAAGGTGCTTACATTTGGTTTTGGTTTGTGGTATTTGGACCATGGTATTTTGACCCATGGTATTGGTCCAATGTATCTTGTCCGAATTGTTGACCCCAGGTAATTGGTCCAAGGTATTGTTTCTAAGTGGTTTTGGACCATGGTATTGAGTAAGGCCTAAGACTATAAAAGGAGGAGGAGATCATTAAGCAAACACTCAAGTATTGAATATCTAATGAAGAGCAAGATCTATAATACTAGTCATTGGGTTAAGATGCATAGCTAGATTTGAATCAAGGAGGAACCTGAGTGCTTGAAGAAGGATAGGTTCTATTGATGGGTCAAGATCTTAAGGCTTGAAGAGAAATATCTTTGTGTGGTTTTGATCTTTTATAATTGGTGCATCTCATAATCTATAAATTTGATGATCTTGGTATAATTGATGTTTGAATAGTTGTAAAGGTTAAATCATCTTTTATAGATCTGTATGTAGGTTCAGTATAGCAAAAACGTGTATACACGCTAGCTCAACATTTCAAAATAGTGTATACACAGGTATACCTTCATATATCAGCATATGAACAAAGTTTTGACACATTGATGTAGTGTACGTCTCATAAAATATTGTTTTATCTACATTTGTTTGTTTTTGCAGTGTTCTGGGTTCTGGATTGGGTTCTAGTTACTGTTACTGCATTCTCGTTACAACATTTAGAAAAGTGATTGTTTGATTCAGTTTTGGTTGGTACAAAGGAGATTGGTTGATGTAGATATATTTGATGTTTGATTTATGCTATTGATGGATTCAGTCTGAAAATTTATGAAATGTGGTCCCTGGAAGAAAAGAGAAGGTTGTAGCCTTCTACAGGTCAGCACCTACATACTAGTAAACACATCAGCTAGTACAAGAGCTAAGGGGGTTGTAGCTCCCTTCCAGGAAAAGTTGGAGAATGAGAAAAGGTTGTAGCATTCTGCAGGTAGAAGCCTGCGCACTGGTATAAGATTGCACTAGTACAAAATTTGTAAAAATAAGCTTCTTAATAAGGAAAGAGAGAGACAATTGCAGTAGGTGGTTTTCACCCACATTGGGTTTCGACCTTATATCTTGTGTTCATGTGTGTGATTGCATGTTCTGTTTACCTCACCTGATCACTGTTTATATGGTTCTCATACACAGATTAAAGATCAACTAACTAAGTTATAAGTTTGCAAGGCATACGTTGGTTTCTCTAAACAATGTTGCGTATACACGCATGTTGCATTAATAGAAGTAGCGTATATAAATCTGTTTATGGAAATGAAATATTGTTAACTTGATAATACTAATTCACCCCCCCATAGTATTATTTCCAACAATTGGTATCAGAGCAAGTCCTTCAAAAGAAGCTTGATCACTTGAAGGAAGATCTATCATCATGGGCAGCTACGAAAGAGATCCATTAGACCACCAATCTTTGATGGGAGCAACTTCATCTATTGGAAGGTAAGAACCACAGCCTATATTCAATCTCTTGGAACAGATATTTGGGAAATCATGGAAGGAGGATATACATTTCCATCAACAATTCCTACATATATGGCAGATAAAAAGCAATATGAAACAAATGGCAAGGCTGTCAATACACTATTGGGGAGTCTATCACAATCATAATTTTTCAAGGTTATGTAGCTCAAAACCGCCAAAGAAATATCAGACAAGATCATTCTAAACTATGAAGGAGACAATCAGGTAAAACGTGCAAACTACAATCTCTCAAAATTCAATATGAAACTCTCAAAATGCACAATGATGAAAGTATAGCTCATTACTTCCTACATATAGATGATATTAATCACATGAAAAGCTTGGGTTAAGGGATAAAAGAAGTTACTTTAGTTGAAAGGGTGTTAAGATCCTTGTCTTCTAAGTTTGAATCAAAAGTTTCTACCATAGAATAAAAGCAGGATCTTAAGAGTATGAATATGACACAGATGCACAAAATCCTAACTGTTGCTGAAATGAGAAAAGGAGGTCCATCAAATATGAGAGAAGCTGCATTCAAGGCTTCAAGAAGAGAAGAGCTCAATGAATCAGGACACATTTCAAAAGGAGAGGAAGAAGCAAACTTTGTCAAGAACCTTGAACAGGGTTCTGGAATTTAGAGGTAAACTACCTTTCAAATGCTTTCCCCGTGGAAGAGTAGGTCATTATGTAGCCAAATGTATTCATAAAGATAAGCTTGATAAAGATAAGGAACTAGCAAAATGGAATAGAAAACAGAATGTAAGTAAGAAGAGATACTATATTCATGAAGATAGCGATGGTTTATCAAATAGTGATGAAGATGAACATGGTAATGATTATAGTCTTTTGTAGGCTTTTGAATATGATGATTTATTGGATGCTTTAGATGAAGATGATCTCTATGAAGAAATTTATAAACTTAAAATATGTTTAGAATAAAAGAGTATGATTATATATACTCTGAAATTCCAACTTGTTGAAAGGGAAAAACACAATGAAAATTTAGAATGTGAAATTGTGGGTCTAAGAAAGGATCTTGAGAAAACAAAAGCTCTCAATCTCAAGTTTGCTAAAGGATCAGAAAATTTAGATGAAATTATCAAAGTGTAGCATTCTCCTCTGATAAAGATAGGTCTTGGATATACTGAAGAAGCATCTTAAGCATGGAAGCCATCAACCTCCAAAAGCTATCTTGACGCAACAAGGGGAAGTGAACATGTTGACAATAGTGAGCAAAGGCATAAAGCAGATCACCAGGTAAATCGGGTTCAATCTAATTCAAGAATGAGAAAAAGCTATAACCAACCACAGGTAAGTCATTCTCAATTTGCTTCAATAATGAATGTCAATGGAAACATCAATCATCAAGTCAGTAGATTCTATAATCACATGAATTTCTTTAATGGCCAATGTTTTTCATGTCATAACTTTGGACATAAAGTTGCTCAATGTGTTTCTTACAAGACCATCATGACTTGAGAAGCACAAAATCAAAGGAATGTGGTTGGGATCCTGAAAAGGACCTATAATAACTTTTCTTCTCTTGAAAATGAAATTGAATGCTCTATCTGTAACAACTTCGGTCATGAAGATTCTGAATACAAGGGTAAATTTCGACAAAAATTTGAGAAGAAGCAATATCATTGGGTCCCAAAAAATGGAGAAAGAAGGAACCACAAACATAAAGATGTGGAATAGCCTTGTATGCAGAAGGATAAGAAAATCAGTGGTATATCGACAGTGGATGCTCAAAACACATGATAGGTGACAAAGAAAAACTTCAGTCATATAATGCCTTAGAAAAGGAAAATAAGGTCTCTTTTGGAAATGACACTCTTGCTGTCATAAAAGGTAAAAGATTTTTTCTCTTAAAAGAAAAGGTTAAAGCTAGAAATGTTATGTATGTTGATGGTCATAAGCATAACCTATTAAGTGTCAGTCAAATGTGTGATCAAGGAAATGAAGTATTATTTCAATCAAATGGATGTGTTGTTTGTGAGCTTGATACAAGAGAAATAGTGATCAAAGGTGTAAGAACTCCAAACAACTTCTACATGCTCAAAGGAGGACGACAACAATGCTATCTAAGAAAAAATAATGAACACTGGCTATGGCACAGAAGACTAGGGCATCTAAGCTTCCCTCAAATAAGAAAAGGATGCAGATATTAGGCAGTTCGTGATCTTCTGGATATCCACATTCTAAGAAATACAATATGCAAATCATGTCAATTTGGTAAGAAAACCAGAACATTTCCCTGAAAAGGAACGATCAACCAGTAAGCCTCTTGAACTTGTTCACATTGATTTATGTGGTCCATCTAGGAAAAAGTCACCTCATGGAGAAAAATGCTTCATATTGTTCATTGACGAATTTTCCAGAATATGTTGGATAGGAATTCTAAAGCATAAAGACGAAGCATTCAAAAAGTTCAAAGCCTTCAAAGCTTTGGTTGAAAATGAATCAGACGACAAAATCAAATTCATCAGGTCTGATTAAGGAGGGGAATTATCTCAGATGAATTATTCGACTTCTGTGAAGAACATGGAATAAGAAGAGAATTATCTACCGCAAGAACTCCTCAACAAAATGGAGTGGTAGAAAGGATGGAAAAACTATTCAACAAATGGCTCGTGCTATGCTAGATGAATCTGGAACTCCTGCAACCTTCTGGGGTGAAGTTTCATTTGCTTTTGTCACTATTCTCAATAAAACAAATGTCCTGGTAGACAACACTCAAACTCCACATGAACTTTTGTATGGTAAGACTCCTACTATAAAATACTTCAAAATTTTTGGAAGCAAATGCTACATCAAAAGGAATGATGAAAAACTTGGCAAGTTTGAACCTAGAGCAGATGAAGGGATTCTCCTCGGTTACTCTTCCCGAAGTAAAGTATATAAGTGTTATAATAAAAGACTTGGGAAAATTGTTGAAAGTATTGAGGTTGTGGTTGATGAAGCATGCAAAAATCCAAAGCAGGTAAAAATTGAATATTATCAAGAAGATGAGGACTATCCTTCCACATCAAATCAGACTAATTCTGAAGAAGAAACCAATGAGGTACCAGAAGAAAGATAAGGGTAATAGAAAGACTCCATCTAGCTATGTTCAGAAGAACCATCTAGAGACTCAAATTTTGGGATAGAAAGAGGCAGGTGCACAGACAAGAAGAACTATTACAGAAGCTTTAAGCTATCTAGCATTGATTTCCTCCGCCGAACCGGAAAATATTAATGAGGCATGCAAAGGATAATGTTGGGTCAAGGCCACGAATGAAGAACTTGACGAGATTGAAAAGAATAATACTTGGGAATTGGTTCCTAGACCTAATGATAAGAATTCCATAGGAACCAAATGGATATTCAAAAACAAGCTGAATGAAAATGGCGAAGTTATTAGAAACAAGGCTAGACTTGCTTGTAAAGGGTGTGCTCAACAAGAAGGTATAGACTTTGAAGAAAATTTTGCACTTGTTGATAGACTTGAAGCCATAAGAATGTTCCTTGCTATTTATAGCTTTCAGAAGTTCAAAGTATATCAAATGGATGTGAAATCTACCTTTCTTAATGGAGACATAGAAGAAGAAGTATATATTGAGAAACCAGACGGATTCATCCTTGGAAATGGTCCAAAACGTGTATGCAGATTCAAAAAGGCTCTTTATGGTCTAAAACAAGCTCCAAGGGCCTGGTATTATCGTCTTGAAAAATACCTTCATCAATAAGTTTTTTCAAAAGGATCAGTTGATAGCAATCTATGTATAAAAATTGACAATGATAAATTGCTAATACTTGTTGTGTATGTTGATGATATCATTTTTGGTAACATATGAAGAAGACATGAGTCAAAACTTTGATTTGGTAATGCAGAAAGAATTTGAAATGTCCCTGCTTGGTGAGCTCACATATTTTCTTAGTTTACAAGTTCAACAAAATAAAGATGGGAGGGGAGTAATGTGATGGGAATAGGGGTTATGGGGAGAAGTTTGTCTAGGGATATGTAGGGGTTTTGGGTATTTTATAGGGTAGGGTTTTTGGGGTTTTGAAAAGGTAGGGTTTTGGGGTGTTATGTTGACAAATAAGAGGAGGGAAAAGGGAATAGGGTTTGGTAGTGTTTTAGGGTAGGGATAATAGAAAAAATGAGGAAGGGAGGATAGGGAAAAATGGTAGGTGAGGGAAAAATGGTGGGTGAAAATGGAACCTTGGCCTTAATACCACAATTATGCAACCCTAGTAGCAATGGTCTTTGGTGTTTTCTTGTGGTTGATTTTATGAGTTTTGTTGCATTCAAACACAGCCATAAACCACCATATCATTTATAAACTTTGATGAACAAGTCATGTCATAGAGCCTACTTGTCAATTTGAGGGGCTTCACAAGAAATTTGAGGAAATTTGGCATGGTTTTGGCGCTTTGTGGGTGTGCGCCGTGCGCCAAACCTAGTGCACCGCGCTCATTGAAAAAATGCATTGAGGGGTGGCTCTGTGTGCACCGCGCCCTCGTGTATATGCACCGCGCCCTGAAAATTGCCTCCACCTTTGCTCCAAACACGCACGATGCACACTCAAACACTTTGCAATGTCTCCCTATGAACTTGATTTGCACAATGGCTTTGATTTTGGTGAAAACTTGTATATAAAGACTTCGAAGTCATGGGTTAAATTTTTGCTTCTTCAAAATCCCATTTTTCTAATGTTATGTTTTGACACTTTTTAACTGACTTGAAGCAACATTGATTTTCACTTTCCCTTTGAAATTTTAGCTCAAATGATGAAATTTTCGGCACTCTTTGCAGGGATTGCGTGATAGGACATTTGGCCACAGAAACCATGACTGCATCTAAAGAAATCAACTGACGAATTTTTTTAAAATTTTATCACAAATAACACTATTTGACTTTTCTTCAAAAAAGAGTTTTGAAGAAGAGTCAAAGTGTATCCACATGACGATGAAACTCTCTGAATCCTAACTTTGTAAGGGCCTCACTTTGGCCTGCATGGCTTTTCTTGAAGACCAAATTGATTAATCCCTAGACCTAATGATCAAAAATTACTTTTTTCCATTAAAGGACCATACCTTGACTGTCATGGACTTTGGTGATCATTGACAAAATACCTAAGCCAGCAGGATCCAGACATGAGGGGAAATGACTAGCATGACCTTTTCCGTCAGATTATGATATGCCCCTAGCGGAATGCAGTTGAGTGAATGGAGCGGGACACCTAAAAATGAAATGAATAAAGAGTTTTGATCTCTGACAGAGGACTGACCCATTCGACTCTAATAGATTATTTATCTGTAGTAATTCAACCAGTAGCAGATAAGGCAACCTACTTGGTAACAAATGTCTATGGCCCTCAAAGAATGGATGAAAAACTCAAGCTTCTAAACTCTTTAGAGTATCTCAGAGACAGAAATGTAGGAATACCCTGGATCTTAGGGGGTGATTTCAACATGATTAGATCACTTACGAAAAAAAAGGGCGGAACTAGAGTTCTAGACAAAGACTCTTTGGCTTTTCAAACCTTTATTGATAAGATGAAGCTGGTGGATATTGAAATGAATAACGAAATCTTCACTTGGAACAATAAAAGAGGAGGAGAGTCCCAAGTAGCTTCCAAGTTAGATAGATTCATAATCTTAGAGGATCTTATGCTCAATAACAAGGAAATGGTGGAAAGATTTCTCCCCTTTGGAGGATCAGATCATTGGCTTGTACAATTGGAGTTTCAAGGCATTGGTAACCTCAGGAACAGACCTTTTAGATTTGAGAATATCTGGCTGTCCCACCCAGATTTCATGAGAAATGTAACCAAGTGGCGGGTAGAGGATTTAAACATTCAGGGAACCAGAATGTTCCTTCTACAGAAAATATTGAAACAAATCAAAATCTGGCTCGAAGACTGGAACAAGAATGAATTTGGCAATATCTTTGAAAGGAAAAAAATTATTGAAGGCAGAATGTAGGAACTTAACCAAACCCTTATGAAAGAGGGCCATGACAAAGTAAGAAGTGATCAAGCCAAAAAATATCAGCAACAATGGGAGAATATATGCAAAGAAGAGGAAATATTTTGGAGACAAAAATCCAGAGTCCAATGGCTAAAGGAAGGTGAACGTAATACCAGATTTTTTCACAAATCCACCATGGCTAGTAGAGAACACAATAGAATTTCTCTAATTAAGGATAAAAGAGGAAATAATCTCAGTTCTCATGAAGAAATAGAATCAGTTCTAGTCCATTTCTTTCAAAGCATAGCACAAGAAACCTGTTATGAAAGAGATCACTACATGCGGGATTTCAGTAGGCATATACCCAGGATGGTTTCTAGAGAGGATAATGTCAATCTTTACAGGCCTGTGACCGAAGAGGAGGTTAGTGGGTTCTCAAATAAATCCAGAATGGAAAGGCGTCAGGCCCGGATGGTTTCAATGTTGACTTCTTCAAATCTTGCTGGAATATTGTCAAACAGAATATTCTGCAGGTAGTGGAAGATTCCAGGAAGCACTGAACCATTTTGAAAGCATTGAATTCCTCTTTTATAGCCCTGATACCTAAACAGGAGCTAACTCAAACCCCTAATAGATTCATACCTATAGCATTGTGAAATGTGGTTTACAAGATAATTTCAAAAGTGGTTGCAAATTGACTCAAACCCCTCTTGCCTTCACTAGTTTTGGAGGAACAAGCTGGATATGTGGAAGGAAGGCAAATTATTAATAATATTATCCAAGCACATGAAGTGTTGCACTCTCTTACTACCGGGATAAAAGCTGGTGTGATTATGCAACTCGACATTACCAAAGCTTATGATAACCTGAATTGGAACTATATAAGGAAAGTTCTTATTGCTTTTGGGTTTGACCACAATTGGGTAAGATGGATCATGGCTTTGACTACCTCTTCTAGTTTTTCAATTTTATTCAATGGCTCTCCTTCAAAGACCTTCACCCCTTCCAAAGGACTCAGGCAAGGTGATCCTCTCTCTCCCTTTCTCTTCATCCTCATGATGGAAGGACTGGGTAGAGCTATCAAGAATGCAAAAGAAGTTGGTAACATCAGGGGTATACAACTCTCTAACAATGGACAAGCCTTCACTCATCAACAATTCGTGGATGATACCATGCTGCAGGGAATACCCACAGTCAAAGAGGCTCTTGCTTACAAAAAAATCCTCAATGACTTTTCCATGGCCTCAGGTATGGAAGTTAATCACTCCAAATCCAAGATTTTTTTCTTTAATACTAACATTGCTATTCAGAGGAACATATCTAGAATTTTAGGCTTTCAAAGAGACTCTCTCCCCTCAAAAAATCTAGGGATTCCATTAACTACAAAACCACTTCACAAGAGTATTTGGGAGCCGATGATTAGTGTAGAGTTGTAACAAGGGTCTTTTTCACCTCTAGTTATCTCACATTACAAGTCAATACGGGAGCGTTTTGTTATTGTAAAGGGTATCTCGATTTGAGGCCATTTGTCAGGGTAATGCTTAGTAGTATAGGTCTAAGAAATACAGGAGTAAACGGATGCTAAGCATGCTAAATTACTTTTGCATAAAGAAATCACACGCGGAAACTTTGTGAGTCAAGGGTACGGAAGCAGTAACCCATCCCTCTAGAAACTGATGAAGGAAAAGCAATTAGAGTATGGATCATGGATCTGGGAGCATAATAGCGTCTGCTGTGTCTCATGACAGCCTTGATCCTCCTCCCACACCAAACCAATGAATGCAAGTAAAAAGGAACCGCAAGAAAGAAGAATGGAACGACAATTCAGAAATGGAACAACAGTAAAAAGGAACGGCAGGAAAGAAACTAAATCTCGCGAGTTCAACACTCTCAATTCTTGGCATCAACTTACATACAAAGAAAGAACAATCTTTTGTACAAGTAGACAGTTTAATCAAATGGAACAGAAAATCACCATAAACAGGAAACGTCAATCATATATACACATAATTTGAAATGATCACCAGTAGTCCATCACTCCAACCATATGTAGCTGAAACATTCCACTTATAAATTCTGTAAGGGAAGTGAACAACTTAGAACAATGTCATGTGATCAATTCTGGAAATATGATGTAAACTTGTTACAAAGATTTACAAAAGGAAAAATACTGATGAACGAGTATGGAACAGCATGTAAGTATATCAGATTATTGAGAACAATAAACAAACCACACAAAGCCAAACTGTAATGATACAATCAACCAGTGTTCGTTGGAGCCGGGCCCTTAGCTTCCAATGGCACACCGCCGTAACTTACTTCAGATGCAGGGAGAAAGTAACACCAAATATATTATATTAACGCATCAATGATAATACAACAAAACTAAGTCTCAAAGAGACTCGATAGTCTGAGTTTAACCAACTGTGCTGCCTGTAAATGGAAAGTAAAGATACAAGACACTCTCGAAGTCCCTGAAGTCTTCGATGCTGCCCCTTTTTATACAAGTAATGGCGGAGTTAACTAAACAACAAAATGATTGAAAGTAACGATCCCTCAGGATCAAAGATCCTGAGGGATCTGTTAAACTGTTAACTCCTTTCTTTTCTCTGCCTAGCCTTCCGAACTGACAGTCCTTCATCTCGTCCCGGATTGATCTGCCTTGATTTACTCGCCCTGGTCTGGACTTTATTTGGTTTCGGAGGGACAGCCGTTATCTTCTCATGGAACTCTCGTTTTGCACCGTGCCTTCCTACTTTTGTCTTTTCCTGCATAGAGAAGATAACTTTTAGTGATTGGGTCATTCGTACTTGTTCTCATTACATTCTCCTTATTTTATAACAAAGAAAAGGTTACAACTATTGCTTGAAACACCACTAAGTTATTCGTTAAAACATACCTTTCCAATGCTCTACAAACCCCCCGGCTTACTCTGTTTCATGGCCTCATGAAAACATTATAAATAACATGGAGAGCGGTAAGAGAATAGGCGGGAGAGGGCACCTCGTGAGGAGGTCTGCAACCATGGTGAGCAACTAGATTATCAAAGAATTGATTCAATTGCTCTGCAGGCATATTATACAAGGCCTGGTACCCAGGTGCAGGGTGCCAAATAATTGGGCTATAGAACCAGTATCCTAACCAAGACGGCCCAGCATGCAGAATGTGCTGGCCATAAAGGGCCAACCATTCAGCAGCCAGCTCAAAATTCTCGTATTTGAATGGCTCCCTGAGCTGGATGCTTGGGGTAGAAATCTGATAGCGGAATTTGGCAGCATCCAGGGCAGAATCCTTAATAGCCAGAAAGTATTCCAAGCTATTTCGGATCAAATCCTCATGCATGGGTCCTAGCAGTTCTATGACGCCCGGGGTTCTCATAAGGCTTTTGTGTGATTGCCATAGGTGAACTGGGTCTCTAGGCTCGGCCCTGACCCATAGATCTAGGCTATTCTCCTACCTCTGGAAGGCATTGTAAGCCCTGAGCCACTTTAACTGATTGACCCCAAATGAAACAAAGGCTTGTAGCTATATATCTCACACAAAAGGGCTAGGGTTTAAATCATTTTCGTGCTCAAGCACCATATTGTGCAAATAGAATTCACATAGTGACCGTTGGACCTTAACCCCATAATGTTTGCAACAATCAATAAAATCATTAACAGTATTAATCTGAATAGGGGCACCTGCCCTGACGGCTTTTATTTTCAATCTTAAGTATCTTTCAAGGAGAAATAAAGCATAATTCTTTGCAGGGGCCCTGCAAGTCAAAACATCATTATACAGCGAACATACAGTGTCCAATTGTTTAATAACAGCATCTAGTCGACGTGTTACCTTGGCAACCTTTTCCTGTTCCTTCTGCCATCCTTCAAAGGCCTGACTCTCTGATTGACTCATGTTCCACAGTTGCTGCTGCAGTTCTTCATGTTTTTCCCGAGGGATCATTTGTTCCTTTAACTGCTCAGCTTTCTGCTGCAACTCCTCGTATTTTTCCCGAGGGATCATTTGTTCCCTTAGCTGGTTAGCCTCCTGTCGGGCTTGCTTCATCTCGTGGTGCAAGGCCTTGGTTTTTGGATCCTTTTTCCATGATTTCTCAGAGGCAGGGAGTTTTACCTGGACCTTCATGTTTCGCTGCCTGGAATTCGTATCCCGAATTATCCCTAAAGGTGGCACCTCAGTTTGGACTGCTTTGTTTTCCCTTTCTTTCTTAACATGAATAAAGGGGTACGATGGCCCCTCTGTAAATGGAATGTCATCTTGCGGCTCGGTTTTGATTGGAACGGCAGTTGGTCCCAATGGGCTATTTGGAACAGCAGTTTGTTCCTCAGCGTCAATAGGAATGGCATTCTGATGTTCCATACCAGATGGAACGGAATTTTGTCCCTCAGTGCTGGTTGGAACAGTCGTAGGTCTATCAGCGGAGTATTGACCTACGAGGCGCCTATAAGCCCCTTGCCTTCTCATCTGACAGGACCCTGCTGCATTTGTCCTTCTTTTTCTCCTTATGGTCCTCCTTATTCTCAGACTGGCTTTCAAACTTCGAATTTTCTGCCGAAGCTGGGTTATAATATTCAGCAGTCTTTGCTGTTTCTTTCTCAATTTCTTAATTTCTCTTGCCTCGGTTGTGGGTGCATGAGTGGCCCTCAGTTCTGCTCCTCTTTCATCGAGAGTTTCTTCTTGCATTCTGGGAACGAACTGTTCCCGACAAGAATTTTCATTCTCCACGTCATCAGCAGGTGGTTTTTCTCCTCCTGCCATTTCTTCATGCAATTATTCATGCGTCTCTTCCCCGGAGGGTCCTTCAGGAGGGTCTGCTGGACTGGAAGGTGAAGCATAATCTCCCAGGCTGGCCAAGATGGTGGCCAGCTCTTCTTCCTCCACGGGGACCTATGGAGGGCTGTCCCCCAATTGTTCCATCTCCTCCTCCTGAATTGGCTGCGTAGTGGCTGCCTCCGGATAGCTGGCCTCAGCCTCAGCGTCAGAATGTTCATTTCCTTCCTCGGCTTCTGCTTCGTTCTCAATTTGTTCCTCATTTTCCCCCGAGGGTTCCTGTTCTGACACTGGTGGTTCCTCTGTTATTTTGATCGGCTGGTCAACGCTTAGCTGGATTTTCTCCAGCCTACCTTTTATCCTTGCTAACCGAGCTGACTTCCTAGGCCTCTCGAGTTGTTCGGGTGTGCTGGCCACCTATTCTTCCACCACCACCTTTTTGCGTTTTTCAGATTGTTCTGGCGTGCCAGAGGAATGCCTACGTTTCGAGGCAGCACGTTCTTCTGTGGCCAGTTCCTTATCTTTTTCTGCATGTCCATATGCTCTAGAGTAACGTTTTCGTTTTACTGACTCCGTGCGTTTCTTGGGTTGCTTGGGTGTATCCGAGGAATGCTTGGGTTTTGGCGATTCTCTGGGCTTCTTAGGTGCTTCAGAGGTACTAGCGGGATGCTTAGCCTTTGGGGATGGTGATGCCACTCCCCCTCCAATTGCTGTAATAAGCTCCCCCCAGCTACTCTGCTGCTGAGTGAGACTGTAGCTCACTATCAGGCGAATCAACCCATGGTGGCTAACCACTGCGTCTTCATGGTGTGCCTTTTTCAGGCTCCGAGAGGCATCATGCAGTAATGAATTTAACAATGCAGGGAGATTCACAGAACATTTTCCTTTTAACACAGCCAGGAGCTTAAGGTGACGCGGTCTTACTACATATTTTCGCCCCTCGCAGGTGATGTAGCTCTGCACTACCTTTGCCAATTCACTCTAGGGTTCTCCTAGCGTTGCCGGCAGCACTCCTTTTCCCTTCACTGTCAGATTCTGTCCTTCGTCTTGGAAAATTTCTATGGTCTTTTGCAATCTCTCTTTCTTTATCATCCACATTGATCCTGAGGCTGGTAATCCTGTTACTTCCGCGATTATTTCCTTCGTGACCATTATCTGCTTCCCACCTACTACGGAGTGTTCTTCCTGCAAATTCTGCAGGAATTCCATGGCCACAATTTCATTTGATTCACGCAGGCGGCTAAAATAAGTTAGCCACCCTGCCCTTTCTAGGATCTCCCGAGCGGCTTCGGAGACTACTAGCTCACTAGGCTCGCTTCTGATAGCCTTGCCTCCCATGGTTCTGTTTCGGGATCTAGATGGAACAACAATTACCTGTCGCAAAGAACGTAATCGCAGCAAAAAAAAACACAGAGCATGCATGAAAATTGATTGTAAATAACAACTTTTTGCAAAAATAGCATTGTCATGCCGTTAACCCATATCTTACCTTCGTACCATATCATTTCCGAATGATGTGCTAACACGTGGCCGGCGGAGTAATGAGGTCACCTCCCCCCCACGCAATATGATAGGCTTTCCCAGTCGTCAAATGGAGGAGGGGCCGCCATCTCGTCACCAAGTCATAAAGGAACAACATATAGAGGTTTGCCATGTTTCAGGTTAGACAAAGAAATACCGAGATCGAGGCAAAAGGTAGATCGCGTTTTGCATAAGCCTGTGTGATGTGATGCAAGACAGGAGGATAGGACGTCTGGCACTCATATAAAGTCTGAGGTAGTCATAGTCGATACCTTTGCCATTATTGGTGGTGATAGGTATTCATGCGACGTATCCATCAAAGTGTAAGATATAATTACTATGAGGATAGAAAGAAGTATTTGATATGATCCAAATTGGTGTATATATTATGACTCCGATA
The DNA here is from genome assembly GCA_000404065.3 of Pinus taeda. NCBI lineage: Eukaryota > Viridiplantae > Streptophyta > Pinopsida > Pinales > Pinaceae > Pinus > Pinus taeda. The sequence goes on along the minus strand of APFE031663751.1, from coordinate 55,365 downwards.
CCATTAACAGAGCTCTGTTGCCGACAGGTGTTCATAACCTTGGCAGAGTTGTTTATTTCACCCTGGAACCATGATCCTTTGTGTATTTTTGAAGAGCAATTCTTGTCAAAATGCAGGCCATCATGCTAGCTTGGTAACCAGATAACCATGATGCCATTCACCAGAGAGGCGTGAAACGTGGGTAGGCCGGCTCGTAATGAGACCCCCTGTTCCAAGGTTTGTTTATGTAGTGAACCCGTTGGACCATATCCCTGGTGTGGTGGCCATGATGGGAATTCCACTTCGCTTCCAATCTTATGATCATAGTAGGCTGGTTCTTTAATGAAACCCCCTATCCTGCATTTGACAAATAATTTCTTTTTATTTTGCTTTTGCTCTTTTTTCTTTTGAAACAGACTTTTGCTCTTGTGTAATTACACATAAGGGTGGTTCAGCCCTCCTTAAGAGTGGGAATGGCGGAAGAAGTCTTGTCATCCCAATAGGAAGATATAAATCTTTTGTTCTTATTTCCAAGTAATAATAGAGGAAATTGTAGGGAGTCAACATGATGAAATTTTCCAACAAGGCAGAGGAGGTGAGACTATGACAGCAAGAATGATGAGTGTGTGGATCCTTTCTTTGTTGTTGCATCAATATTAGGGCTGTTAAAGATAGTGATTTATTATATGTTGATCTCGATATATCCTGGCTTTTATATTCATTGCATAAATGTATAGCTGCTACTTATGGCCTTGGAAAGAGGATGGACAACACATCCTTCATATGAAAGGGACAAGAGCATACTACTCCTTTTTTGAAAGGGAGGGTGAGGAGGAGTTCATCTGATGCATTGTCTTAAAAAATAGCAGAAGCACACAAATGATGTTTCTTTTGAAAAAGGAACAGCCACAAATATTCAAGTGTTGTTCCTTTTTAAAAGGAACAGCAAAAACACACAAGTGATGTTCCTTTTGAAAAGGAATAGCAAAAAAACACACAAGTGCTGTTCCTTTTGAAAAGGAACAGCAAAAACATACAAGTGTTGTTCCTTTTGAAAAGGAATAGCAAAAACACACAAGTGTTGTTCCTTTTGAAAAGGAACAACAAAAATCCACAAGTGTTGTTCCTTTTGAAAAGGAACAGCAAAAATCCAAAAGTGTTGTTCCTTTTGAAAAGGAACAGCAAAAACACACAAGTGTTGTTCCCTTTGAAAAGGAGTAACAAAAATACTCAAGTGCTGTTCCTTTTGAAAAGGAACAACAAAAACACACAAGTGTTGTTCCTTTTGAAAAGGAACAACAAAAATCCAAAAGTGTTGTTCCTTTTGAAAAGGAACAGCAAAAACACACAAGTGCTGTTCCTTTTGAAAAGGAAC